>JAAAKO020082376.1:0-22847 GCA_010015015.2 Bolitophila cinerea | reverse complement strand
TTGAATAATAAAAATGAATTTTGACAAAAAAATGTGTTTTTCATTGAAACGATACGAACTTTTCAGCCGACCTGTTATAGGACGATTTCAATACTTCACGAAATAGTTTTTTTTTAAATACGGATATAAGGGAGAGATTTTATTGGCGTATCAACGGAATCCGTTTGCTGCGTATTACGAAAAAAGTCCAAGCCACTTCGCATGGCAGGACCTAACCTATAGTTTCCACAATATGAGATTGCCCGATTCCCGTTTACCATCGGCTCTATAAAGATTGCACTACGCTTATTTAAATCTTATTATAAATTGACGAAATCTGTCCAAATCGATGATGAGCTGCCTCATCACTGATTTGCTATTAGCTCTTATTATATCACTACTCAAAGGTAAAGAAATAGAAATTTTAATCAGGTAATTATCTTTCTCCGATCAACTAATCGAGCTAATAGCAAATCATTGACTATCCAAAATTTAATCAAAAGTCAGGTTTGAAGGAATCGGTCAGTAAATTTGTATTTCTCTTTAAATTTCCATACAAAATGAATAACATTTTAGGTCTGTCAAAAAATGTGATCCACAAATTTTCGTTTCGTTTGAAGTGTAAGCAAGTTTGCGAAACGAAAAAAAACTTGATCCAAAAATATTTTTCGTTTTCAATTATTTTCCATGCTGTTCGACCAGTACGAAAAGTAATTACAAAACAAAAAAGTGGATTTTCATTCAGAAAGTTTTATTTCATGTATGATTTAGGATTAGAACGAAAACAAAAATCGTTTAATATTTTCGTGAAAGATTTTTTTTATTTTCATTTCGAACCTTTTTTGATTCGATTGATGTCTAAACCTGCCGTTAAGGTTAAAATCTGGAGCGTCAGTTAAGATGACGAAAAAATTCAGGTAGAGTATATATATATATTTGGTACGAATTTGATTGTTTATTTTTTATTATTGTTTTTTATAAGCGGTTCGCGATCAATTTTGGGATTTGGGTTGGACAAGCCTGCTCTAGGGTAAAGGCTACAAAGTCCATAATCTATATACAATAGATTTTTTAAATAACAATAAAATTCGGATCTTTATAAGAATAAAAAGGCAATCGAATCTAATTATAAGCTAAAATTAATTAAGATTTTTTTCAGTATTTATTTTACAAATTTACATTTTTGAAATTTCGATTTCTTTTTTTTTGACAATAGCCTTGTTTTTTATCCACTTTAGTACCTGTCTGCCTGTTATTGGCTTACGTCATTACTTCCACGATGGCCACAGATTTTACAAATAACAGTGTCTCAAAATTCTCAAATGACTTATACCAGGTAAAACCCACATTTAATTTTGTCGTCGTTTCTTTTCTCTAATTAATCTTTTTGTAGAATGTTATTTTCGGTAAGAACTCAAAAAATACCATCTTCTCACCGTTATCCATTGAGATAGCCCTAGGTCTAGCTTACATGGGTGCCAGCGGTAACACAGCTAGCACAATGGCCACCGTCCTGCAGCTTAAAGATATCTCAAAAAAAGAAATTTCCGAGAAATTCTTCAATATAATAAATCCTCTGCAAAACAGCTCAATGCTAAAGATTGCCAATAAGGTGTATGTGATGCAAGGCTATCAAGTAAAGCAAGAATTTAAGCAAATTGCTATGGATAAGTTCCACTCTGAGACACAATCGGTAAACTTTGCAAATGCTATAAACACAGCGGCCAATATTAACACCTGGGTCGAGAACAAAACGAATAATATGATTCTAAATTTTACCTCACCGAAATTACTGAACAGCGACACGCGATTGATGCTAGTGAATGCCATCTACTTTAAAGGTGTTTGGGAACATAATTTTAATACGGGTTATACAGCTAAAATTGACTTTTGGATCAATGATGTTAATAAAATTAAAATGAATATAATGCACGCCGTGGTTAGTAGATTGATTATTTCGTTTTAATCTATAATAAAAATAATTACAAACATTAGAATAATTACAAATATGGCGAATTTGATGATCTGGATGCCACTGCAGTAGAGCTAAAGTACAAAGACTCGGACATGTCTATGCTTGTCATTTTACCCAACAATAAAAACGGTTTGGCCAAACTGGAACATGACCTAAAAAATGTTGATCTTAACGATTTAGTAAAACAAATGAACATGGAAAAGGTTTCCCTAGCATTGCCAAAGTTTACGATACGCAAAACAATGAATATGCAAAAATATCTAACTAAGGTATGTTTTATTAGCTTTTAATGACAAAAATGTAATTCGTAATAATTTTTAAACATGTTTAGATGGGAATGGGTGTTATATTTTCCGCTAATGCCGAATTTGGAAATCTGCTCGATTCGGGTGAATCGCTTGCGGTTTCCTCGGTGCTGCACAAAGCGATCATTAGGGTCAACGAGAAAGGAACCGTGGCTGCGGGCGCAACAGGTATGAATATTTCTATATTGCATTTTATTGCTTTAATACATCTTACATTGGGACATTTTTGGGCATTCCAAATAAATAAATATAATAATCTGAAAGTGCGTTTTTTAGCAAAAAAAATCCTATTTTAATTTAAACCATAAACAAGGAATGTGTAATTTTTATTTTAGTATTTCATTAGAAACACAACTAATATAAATATTAAATGTCGCAATCAATTATCATTTTTAACACAGATCCATGAAACATATATTATATCACGATATACATATATATGCAGTATCACTCTCGTTTGACCGAA
Organism: Bolitophila cinerea; assembly: GCA_010015015.2. Lineage (NCBI taxonomy): Eukaryota > Metazoa > Arthropoda > Insecta > Diptera > Mycetophilidae > Bolitophila > Bolitophila cinerea. The sequence goes on along the minus strand of JAAAKO020082376.1, from coordinate 20,122 downwards.
TTTTGATTGGCCGAATCTAGTTTGGCCGAATGAAACGATTTGCCGAATAACGATTGGCCGAATCGGTTTTTGATTGTTTTTTCTTTAAATTCGTCCAATTGTGATTTGGCCAATTGTGATTCGGCCAATTGTATCATTTTTGCATTGCATCCATTTCTTGAATTAACCTTTTTATAATGGGTTAACGCATACCAAATATTAGGGGTAGGGAAGGAATTTAATTTTTAAATTGTAACATTATTCTCGTAGATAAAATTCTATGTTTTTTTTCCTGGGCATTATTGGGTATTATTATTAAATACTAGCTAAAAAGTCAGTAAATTGTATTTTATATGTAAATTTTTAACACTTGTCGTCGAGGGTTAAACATCAATTTAAAATTTTGAAAAAAATCCACCATTTTTTTAGTAGTATTATAAAATTGGGAATGCTTAAAAATCCCGTGGATAAAAAAAAACAGTTTTATCAAAAACCCACAATTAAAAAAATCCCGCGTTTCTAAATCCAGCGTTTCAAAATCAAGCGTTTCAAAATCCAGTTTATCAAAATCTCGTAAATTTGTATTTAAAAAATCACTTGTAACGCGGAATTTTTGAATCCGAGATAACATGAAAAGACAACACTTCTACTCAAGCTCAAAAATTTATCAATTTTAGCGATTTTAGAAATTTAGAATTATTAATAATTAATTTAAGGTTGATTTTTAAAATATATATTCAAAAAGTTTTTGGTCACAGGGTAGTATTCCATTTCCCTCAATCCGCCATATTATTCTAAGGTTTTTTTTAATAAAACAAATTCAAAAGGTTTTGGTGATTTGACCATTCTCTAGGAAACGGAACTTTTACACTTCCCTCAATCCACCATTCTCTGTAGGGTTCTTTTTAATAAAAACAAACATTTAAAAGGTTTTGAACATAGGGTATTATTCATTCCACTTCACTCAATATATTCAAATAGAGGTAGGTCACAGGGTACTATTTTACTTCCATCAATTCGCCATTATCTAGGGTTTTTTTAAAAGAAAACTCAAAAAGATGTTGGTAGAGTAAATCAATTTTACTTCCCTTTATCCGCCATTCTCTATGGGGTTGTTTTAAAAAAAATATGGTACTTCTACTTCTCTTAATCTATTATCTATAGGGTTGTTTTTTTAAAAAACAATGTTTATGGTAAAGCGCAGATCAACTTTTTTTTAATTTATAAAATTATGGTAAAAACTAAAAATAATCAGATAATAATTTCGGAAAATAAAAAAGACAACTAAACTAAAAATAAACGCATTTCAATGTTAACATTACTAGCACGATAGAATTAATCGTATTTTTTATATTTAAAAAAATACTCGGTGGGTTTAGATAAAAGTTAGTTAAAAATCCTCTGTGTTTCTTATAAATAAATAAAATATATTTTTTTTGTTTCAGGCATGGGATTCTTCAATAGAATGGCTAGTTTCGATGTGACTAAGCGTTTCAACGCAAATCATCCCTTCTTTTTCGCAATCAGAACACCTACAAGCAATGTTTTTATCGGCAGACTTGTATCGGCTCGATAATAATAAACGGAATTCCCACTTAACATGATTTAACATGATCTCGCAAAACTTTTTTTTAAATAACAATCCCACAATCAAAAAGTATTTATATTCATTTTTTTTATTATAGAATACTTCTAATTCTAATTCTGAATTTGTCTTCTTTTTTTATTTAAAAATTAAATTTTATGTGAGAACCATATTATGTGGGAAATAATTTTGTAGTGGGAATGGATATTTAAAATAATTGTTTAATTACGCTAAAAAATCCCATTTGAAGATCTGAAGGTGAATTGTATTTTTTTTAATAATGATATTATTATAATATTTAGATTGTGTTACACGTTCTAAATGTTTTATAAACAATAAAAATAATACAGATGATAGCCCTAGTTTTATTTAAATATGATATCCCATATAAAATAACAAATATATTTTAAATTTTTACTTTTTTTAACTAAAAGTTTGAGAAATTAAATAAAATGCTGGAAAAATCAAATGTAAACTTCAGGGTGTCAAAAAATTCGTGTTTCCACGTATAACTGTTCCACGTTATGACTTTATATAACAAATACAGGTTAAGTTTAGCTTTTTTCTATTGTGTTTTTTTAGAATATTGTACATGTATATATTTTTACGTAACAGAAATTGAAGTAATGAATGTTTTATGTCCTTATATTAATCTTCAAATAAAAGTCACCGTGGCCACGTCTGTTACATCACCTCACCCACATCAAAGAATTCAAAATCTAATAATATGCCTACGCAAACTGTCCACATTAAATTACTTTTGTGTGTTTAATATGATCGCCCTGAGAAATAATTTGTAGGTTATATATATATATGCGCCACCAGCAGTGGGCGTTTAAGTAAATATATATATGTATACAAATATTTAAATGTTAGCGTTATCCGTGTGTATTTGTGACGTATATATTCTAACATATATCTAATCTATATGTTTGTAAAACAACGTTTCCATGGCTGTCGTATTTTAGTGAAAATGCCATCAAGAATTTATACAGGTAAAGTAAGTATGGACTATGAACTATGGAGTATTTATTTAACAGAAACCTAAACAGTTTTTTTTAAGTTTTTAAAGAGAAAAAGTTAAATTAAATAACATAAATTTAATAAAATTTAAAAAAATATATAGAAACATTTTTTATTATGAAAACTTTCATATTATTTTTATTCATTAAATCAAAAGACAAATTTTAGCTTTTCAATTTTCATTTTTACTTACCTTTTAACTGTAAATTTATTTTGGATGTAAATAGCAATTTTATATAATGTCCAAATTTGTATATTTGGTTTCGATTACTTAAAAATAGACATTACGTCCACAGTTTTATTTTTTAGTTATTTTAAAGTTTTTTTTAATATAAAAAGTTTAGTCTTATGTTGTTTAACTGTAGCGCTAAAACTGTTTTTCGTTGTATTGTATTGTGATTTTTGTCGTGGTTTCTATAGATGTATTGTCAGTTTGGAACTGACATATATGTTATTGTCCGTGAACTGACATATGTTATAATGTCCTTTTGATGCAGTGTAATAGCCTATATTATTTGTATTCCGATATTTAAATAAAAAGCTATGTTCTTAAAAAATATTCATTTTAAGAAGTATATAATTTATCTACAATTCTTGATTTATTGGTAATACTATTTTTGTGTATACGTTATTTTATATAAACAAATATTTTTCTACGTAATATTCTATTCACAAACCTTTCGGAGTTGACCTAACATTCTCGAGTTTTGCGCGAGCATAACTTCTTAAAAGTTGACAAGCACAGAATTTCGTATGGGTAAACAGAGCCAATGAATAGTATGACCAAGTCTTGATCTCGAATTCCGAGTCCGCCAACCATACTCGAAGTCTTGTTGTCCCACAATTTGCCGCTTACAATTTGCCACCCCACAATTTGCCGCCCCACAATTTGCCGCCCCACAATTTGACGGCCTACAATTTGCCGCCCATTAATATGCCACCGAATAATATACCGCCCTATAATATGCCACAGCATAATAAGCCACCCCATAATATGCCACCCCATAATATACCGCTCCATAATATACGGCCCAATAATATGCCACCTCATAATATACCGTTCCATAATATGCTATATCATAACATACCGCCATAGTATGCCATCCAATAATATACCGCCCCATAATATGTCACCCTATAATATACCGCCCCATAATATGGCAAATTGTGGGGCGGCAAATTGTGGATGGCAAATTGTGCCGTGCGTGAGAAAACATCATACACAAGTTCACGCCAGACGTCATTAGCGCCGATCCCGATTTCCGAGTCCGCCAACCATACTCGAAATCTGCAGAAAGCCACGTCGAAACACGTAATCGGGGACTCCACGGAAACAACTTTCCGGGTGATGAATATCAACGAGGTCGGGCCATAGGTGGATCCAGAAAATGTTCTTCGTCACGATGGTATTTAACTAAAAAAAAAAAATAACAAAACTCTGTTTAACAAACCTCAGTTTTAAAAAATTTTGTTTTTCAAAATTGTCGATTATAAAATTGTAAAATATGCTCACAAAAACAAAAAAAAACTATTTCCTAATTTTGTAATCAAAAATTTTGAAAACTTAATTTTGTAAAATAGAACCTAAAAAAAATATTCAAAAAAACTCCACATTGGAAGTTTTTTATTCATTTCCCATATTTAGCCAAATAACCTGAATAACCTTAGCTTGAATAAAGGCTGAATAAGCATTTATTAAGTTCCTCATGAAACAAATTAATATTGTTATGTATATTTATTTAAAATAAATCTAAATCTAAACCAATCTGGAAAAGGCAGCGCCTGAATATTCAGCCGAATAGAGCATTATCCAGCCCTTATTCTACTTCTGGCTGAATCATTTTTATTTCCCTCAGCCTTATACATATTGAATATTTCTTAAAATATCCTTTCATTTGAGAGCATTTTTTATTAAATAAATTTGTACAGGCACGAATTATCAATTATGTTAGAATCATAGCCGAGATTCAAAGATATTGATATACCCATAACATATCCGTAGAAATTAAATTAAAAAAAAAATATATTACATGGTTTATGTTTTGTTTTCCTGGGGGGCATGTCTCCATGTCTCCACGCCCTAAATCAGCCAGTGGATCGGCATCCAAGACACCGACCAGCCGGCGAGAAGACGCAATTTACGATATATTGGATCGTGTAGCCCAGGTAGAAGAGGCGTTTCGGGTGACGTGGCGAACTAACCTATAATCAATCAGCAGCACCAAAGTTCATAAAATGGCCATTTAGTAATCATTTTATTTCACTAATAAACCGTTATTCCAACAGGTGTGTCACATTTAACGTCGTAACTCCGCAGATGGGTTTATATTAAGTGAATGTTTGTTTAGTCATATATTATAGTAAATAAGAGTGAATTCTTTAGTATTTTTTTGCATATGCGCTTACTAGCGCTTAATTTTCTATTGGCCATATAAAAAGTGATGCCAGACATAAAATTTAAAATTCATGTAAAGTCGTATTTATACTATATTTGACATTTTAAAAAAAAATATTTGGAAAAAAACTGTAGGAATTAAAAAAAATTGTAAAACAAGAAAATATAAAAAAATACTTGACCACTTTTTCATAAAAGTGGCAGAACTGTAAAACTAAAACGACGCCACCAGCCGCCAAAATTTAATCGGCTGAAATGTTCAAGCTAACCGGCAGTTCGAAACCAACCGCCAGTTGAGACCAACTTGTCAAGTTGAACAGCAAGTTGAAAATAGTTTTTTTTTTCACTAGAAGTTGAGCAGAACTAGAGGTTTTCAACCGGCTCCTAGCTATCAACTTGCTTTTTGAAATATCCTGGGAAATTCTGTTTTAAACTGCAATTCGACAATAATATTGTCAGTTTTTAACTTCCCGATTATACTTTTTTAATAAATATTGTTATCTGTAAAGAAAACGATGAACCTGATGATGGTAATTTATCACTCTGTTTAAACGGTAATATTTTAGCAATGATCGCATTTTGATTCCAAAAATGTTAACTGACACATAAAGCAAAGAGTGAAGAATCAAAAAATTGTCAAAACGCAAAGTTGAGAAATAAAATGGAAGTTGAGAAATCTAAAGTTGACTACTCAACTTTGACTGAAGAAAATGAATTCGGGAAGTTAAAAATAAAATCCTCAAGTTGAAAGTCAACTTCGAGTGAAGAAAACGGCCCTAAATGTGTTTTCATTATTTTCTGAATATCAATATCGTCCTCATATATTGGCTTTTTGACTGACTTCTATAAGAAGAAATAAATGGATCGGAACTCGATAGCAACATATTAAAAAAATCATAGTTTTGGTTCCATCGACTTGATTTACGCGTATTCCATAGTTTATAATTTGTGTAGTCCTTGTTTCTGGCTTTCTAAGCTTCATCTGAAAGCTCCCCTAATGGTAATATATTATATCTAATGTGTGATGTGTATGAATATAAATTCATTGTATTTTCCATCCATTTTATCTCCTTTGCGCAAAAATTGAATTGAGAAAAGTTTGCGGTTTTCCATTTTTTATCAAATAGATAAATAGATACTTGAAATTTGTCACTTCTTTTCTTAGAATAGTTTCATTAAAACAGTATTATTTAAATATAAATTCCACCTTATTTAGCCATTTTACAGAAAAAATCCAAAAAGGCGCATTTTTATTATTTATTATAAAAAAACATTGTTTATGTACTATTAAAAAAATGTTGACATTTTTTTATTATTTGTAATAAAAACAATAAAATAAACTTCAACAGTGCTATAAAAAAATAATATTAGACTTTCACACTTTTCACTGAATATATAAAATAGCTTGTTTATTTAAAATTTTCAGGACTTTGAGCACCGGTCTAGTACAAATAAGTGTGAAATTTTAAATTCTGAAGAGACCAAAAGATTTATTGAAGATTTTTAAGTTAGAAACACAAATAAAAAAATCGAATTTCAAATGTCACTTTTAATTTTTCAAAATAAACTTTTGGCCAAAATTCTTGAGAAACTCCCCACAGTGCGCCGGTTTTAAAGTCTCCGCTAGCCGCTAGGAGGAATAACAATAATGGCTATTCGCACGATATTTTGCCACTTCCGTTTTTAATACCTTCTTTATAAAGATTTTGAAAAAATCTTCAAATTCTCTCTTCAGTGTCAGTTCAAGAATATGAGGTTTTAAGTAGTTAGACATTTTTTACACTCTCTTGCGTTTAGAAATTCTACAATTTTTTTAACCCATTGATTAAAAAATATTTTTAAACAAAATGTGTTTTATTTTCAGTATATTAAATGTGTATATTATAAAAATGACCTTATAGTAATCATTTTATTACAAAAAGCTTTTTCTGTATATATATGCGATTATTGCCTGTTGCAAGAGACCTTATCGCGTCGTAGACAAGAGTTGGTCTCGGTATCCCAGGCATGATAAAACGGACATCTCTGCAATGACTTAAATCCATGAATGCAAAACAAAAACGACTCACAGCTGTCGGCGTGTGGCAAGAATTGAATGCCTTCCACAGGACATTCTGGATCGGTGATCTAAAAGAATCAAAAGTTACTAATATCATATAGTGACAATATCCCAGATTTGTTTCTTTACCCTGCAACTGACCGCCTCGGGGTAGTCACACATACTAGTGATAGGATTGTAGTGGAAACCAGCTTTGCATTCCATGCGAAACACGTTTTCGTTGTGGCACACAAAGTAACGACCACAGTCCACTTTGCTAGCGTGTAAATGGAACCGATTGTCCTTGAGACAAGTGACGGTTTTCTCAATCAATGGATCCGGAGGTGGAGTAGGATATTTGGTGGCACAGTCGCATACATTGTTATTCGCAGCACAAATCACCTCTGGATAATTGCACAGCACATCATGATTCTCGTTGTTCGGGTCAAACCACATGGACTGTGGACAGAACCCGTCCGAAGTATCGTGGTTCTCGCATGAATAGAATCTTGTGCAGTCTACCTCGTGCGCCACATATCGTTTGCCAGTTGAACAGACGCCCGAGCCGGAGGTGTGTGCGTCTTTTACGTCTTCCAGTTCATTAGTGTCTACTATGTCTAGTATCTCACCGCTTCCGTACTCGTCTGAAGTGTCTTCAATTCGAAATCCTGTCCCCATGGACAAAAAAGCCAGCACAGCGAATAGAATGTCTAAATTGATATTAAATGCGATATTATATATTTAAATAAATTATAGGTCATAAAAAAATGTAATAAAAAAAGTTTTTTTTTTATAAATTTCACATGTCTAAATCATAAAAAAATGATCACACATATAAATTATAAATGTGCTTATATATTTAAAATGTACTAATTGTAAGATCTAAAAATACTAACAAAAATAGGTTACAAAAAGAATATAAAGATATAAAAATAAAAAAATTATAATAATCTGTCAAAAAAAGTTTTTGACAAAACAAAAAAATGAAATAAGTTACAAAAAACCTTTTGTTACAAACGTTTATCTTTTTTCAAAAAAATATGTATTAAACAATTTTAATAATTTTAATAATATGCATATAAAACTTATTTTTTTTCGGACGTTTTATAATTCAAATATTGTATGTTTTTAGCACATGATTTTTATTTGAGTAATATTTTTTTTATAATTTTAACATTTATTAAAAAAAAAATGTTGGTGACAATATTTATTTGCTTATTTTTTGTTTATTATTTGCTTGTTTTTTGCTTGTTTTTTGCTTGCTTTTTGCTTGCTACAATAATAATTTAATCACTGTACAAATATTTTTTTCTTAATATCAATATTTCTTCCATTGTAGCAATATGTATTTTTACATAGGCACATTTGTTTTACATTAAGAGCACAATCTTTTTGTTTATAGTCACGATTTATATATTCTATATATTATTATTCTATTCAACCTACACTTGTGGTTCATTATTGTGCAGCCTGTTGTACATCAAACTATAACAATTCGACTGTTAGCAAAACGTGTAACTTAACCGGAAGAATGCTTTGATTAGAAGCTGTTATCTGTATGCAAGCACAGTCGCATTTATTTTTTGGGAAAACTTATTTGATGAACATAGCATTTCCATTAAGATGTATTTAGATTACATCAATTGTCAACTCTATTTTAAAAAAAACATATGTTTTGGGCTGATATTAATTAGTGTAATGCATTGGTCTTTTTAAAAACGCGATTCTTTTGTTCAGGGTTACATATCTTTTGTATTAATGCAGGTCCAACAAAAAACTGTCTTTGTTTTCAATTTTTGGCAGATCGCAATTTCGCAGAAATCATCAGCGATATATCTTTCAAAAGCATTCAACGCCAAACAATTATAAACAAACGTTATGTATACATTGTACAGACAAATACTTTATATAAATATATACATATATATATATATATATATATATAAGCATTTAGATTTGGCGACTTTTGCGAGTCGGTCTCTTTGAACTCATCGAAGGTGTCAGTGGACTTGTTCACAAATAATACACAATGGGTGTGCCTAAACGATTTTATTGTATGCTTTACTTAGCAGCCAGAAGACCTTGCTCCATTAGTGATTTATTATTTGTCGAGCCAAATTGTGGTGTGTCTATCTACGAATACAATAATATTCTTGGAATGGCTCATTTGGAGTATCAGTAAGAACCAGACAGACAAATAAATAACGTTGAGATTGTTTGGTGCACTCTACAGCAGTTTTTCTACTTTAAACGTTTCTAACAACTTGTAAACAATGATGAAGTGTAAGGTTCCTATGAAATAATATCCTGTTGCTTGGTTTCATTTAGAACTCTGTATCTTTTATTTTGTATTTTAGCGAACGGTATCCTTTTTGTTGTGTGTATACTTTTCATATCTACGGCCACAGCAAGAGATTCGATTAATTTGTTTCGCGATGATGTCAATGTTTGTGCCGGCCAACCAGACCGTACGTTCCTCCCACATCCGGTCACTTGCAAGAATTTTATCATGTGCAACCGAGAAAATGTTAACAGTGGCACCTGCCCACCGGGTCTTGCTTACAATTCGGTAAGGCCACCTTGTGGATCAGCAACGGAGGTGCATTGTGATGAGACAACAGGCATTATTGACAATCCTAATGGAGCACCAACTGTGGCAACGACAAAACCACCAACAACGACGACGACAGCTCGCACAACGACAACAATTCGCACAACGACAACCACGCGACCAACTACTACTACTACACAGACGACTACAACAAGACCTACGACTACAACACGACCCCCTACCACAACTTCACCAACTACAACACCGGTCCAGACAACTCCATCAACTACACAAACCACTGTACCGGATCAGACAACTACAACTACAACACAAGCTACAACCACTACAAAGTCTACCACAGCTGAGATTCCAACGACCACAACAGCTGAACCTGTCACAGTTACCACAATAACTACATTATTATCCACTTTGAATACCACACCAACACCAATTTTCGAAGTTGATCCTCGTGTTCAGTGTCCAGCAATTGAAGATCCCGATAAAGTGATTTTTGTTTCAAGTAGTGAAAGTTGTCACAAGTAAGTTTTTTTTCTGTTATTCCAAATGCCATATTTTTGACCCATTACTTATAATACACAGATTTTATCTGTGTTACCACAATAAGCCCATGCTGATGTTTTGCGCAAACAATCTGTACTGGAACGCTCGCACAAACAAGTGCGACACCCAGGAGAACGCAAGGTGCACAGTTCCCACGGTGCCAGCCTCATTTCCTGCATGTCCTTTAAAATCTGTAGGCGTTTATCCGCATCCGCACAACTGTCAGTGGTTCTTGTACTGCTTTCACGGTCACATGAGCGTACAACAGTGTCCGATCTTCTATCAGTGGGACGTCGAGAGTGAATCGTGTCAATTGCAAGGGGATGCACGGTGTGGTTCAGATGTGAGCCAGACACTGGTGAGCACTCCGGTCGGAAAACAAACGCGTGAACCACTCTGGTTTGGTAGGAACTTATAGCTTGTTTTAAAATATACATAATGTATGAATAAATATAAAAGTAAAAACTATTTACTAAAAACGTAATATTAGAGGTTGCTGAAGGCATCAGATAAATATTAAAACAAGTTTAAAAAAACATCTTTATTTAGCTGAATCTTGATGACTTCGTTCATAACTTCACTCCGCCAATTCGACGGGGCTCTAAATCACGAGCCGCCATTTATCCAAGGTTGGATGAAATGTTATCAATCAATCATGATTACTTTTCAATTTTGATTTAAACACCATCTTCAAAAAAATCTTTAATAAAACAAGACAATAGTTTTTTCAGATTTTTTTTCAGAATTTTGTTTTCAGATTTTTGTTTTTCAGAATTTAGTTTTTTTTAGGCATTTAGTTTTGGCAAATGGTATTTTGTTTTATGAGTATTTCAGGCAAATATGTGATTTTTTGGGATTCCGTCAGGCACCCCTGAAATACTTATAAAACCAAAATATATCCCTTAAAATCCAAATGCCTAAAAATAAATGCCTGAAAGACCAAAATCCTTAAAACAAGTTTTTTAGCTTGCTTTTGTTTTTTTTTGCTTTTTATTTTGTAGGAAAGTTTTTTAGATTTTTTTGGGCAAGTAATTTCTGGAAAACGACTTCAGGATATAATCTCCAACCAGGGCCAGTTCCAGCTATTATAGCGCCTGGTTTAGTATCAATTACACTACCCATAAGGTTTCCTTTTTTTAAGGTTTCCCCAAGATGCTTATTCCTCTTTACAACATTTAAATGGTTTTGAACAACTATTCTATTCAATTCAGCAAAATATTAGTTTATACTAAGTTTTCGGAAACTTATTTTCTATTTTCAATTACATTGATTATATTTTTTGATTGGAATATCATTTTAAACCAAAGATACATTTATTGGAAGAGTTTAATGCATTTGGAAAAAAACTCTTCAGAATTTAAATGTTATATTCTGTTATGCATAAAAACGTCTTCAAAAAATCAGGGTTTTTATAACCGTACCCTTCAAAAAACCAGGGTTTTTATAACCGTACCCTTCAAAAAACCAGGGTTTTTATAACCCTTAAATGTGAGCTATTCAAGACTTTTTATTTCATGCGGTTGAACCCCCTTGAAGGGAGGAGGAGTCCATTTTTTGATAAAATTCTACTTAAAAAGCGTTGTATTTAGGGGTATGTTTGGTATCAATTGATAGGTATTTAAAACATCTATCATTTTTAGATGTGTTTTTAATTGAGACACGCATGCGATTGTTTAAACTTATTTAAATGGCACCCGGAACAACCACACCAACTGCCCATATGGTAGAACCAGCCCTGTCTCCAGCCTTTTTTTGTTTTTCGCTTGTTATTTTGTAGTGTTTTTTTTCAAGTTTTGGTTTTATGGTTTTTATTATTATATTATGTTAACCACACGATAGATTGGATAGGCTTTCAAGGAAAATTTTGACTTTGTTCATAAAATTATAAATTATAGTGTATTTTGTATGTAAATATTGTAGAGAATTGAACAAAGGATGAAAAACGATAAAGGAAAAATGTTGAATAATATCGATGAAGCTATCGAATTGTTATACCTCATCATGGTCATCATGTTTCAATGATTTTTTTAGTAGGAAATCAAGAGATTTAGAAACAGTATGACAATGACGATGAGGAGGAGGCCAGATACGAAGGAAATAAAAATGAAGCAATATCTTATGTTTTAGGTGTGGATAAAAAATCACAAAGAGGGCCATTAGCTTTTAATATTCTTATTGATTTTCAAAAAACAATACGGTGTAGATAGAATTAGCTTTTTCATCCCAATCTTTTTTCAGATCTTTTTTTAGGAATGTATTGGATATTTTTCTTTTTACAAAATGTACTTAGAAAATCTCCAATATATTTACGAAAAAATTGATGTCATGTTAAAAGACTAGTTTAAAAAACAAAAATATTATTTAAAAAATATTGAAAAGAAGTAGAAGCTCAGAAAATATCTTAAAAAGGTGTTGTTTTTCTCTACAGTTTATCGGTTATGGAATACTAGCTCTTTAACATTTAAAATGCTTAAAAAGGCTTTTAAACTTAAATCCCTCTCCTCTCTTTCAGGAAAAAATATTCATTTGTAATAATCTCTACATCCCAAAAAAAAGAAATTTATGCCCGCTAAAGTGTAATTTTGCCCACATATTGGATTTATCCAATTATAACCGCACCAACTCTTTCAGACTATTTTTGGGTCTCACATTTTGAAGAGTTGGCAACCCTATCGAATTCCGACCAACGTAATATAAATAAACGTGTTTATGGTCTGTCGTTTGGCGGTCTTCCCCAAAGGAAATTCCCAGCTTACCAAGTAATTATGAGCTCAAACCATTACATAGACAGAAATGGCAAAATAAAAAAAAATAACCAAAATCTTCCCATTCCATCCAACATCACCTACGAAACCTTACCGGGTAGCATCTTAAACTTATGGATCTAGTGCCACCATAAAAACATTTGCAGAAAATTAAATACGCAAAGGAGGAGTCTTTTAAAAAAAAGGCCACCTATAGTCTACGTCGTTTGGAACAGATTCCCATCCTAGTATTAAAATAAATTAAACGTTATTAAAAGATGCACGTTCTTAAAAGACAGACTGAATAGTTCGAATGTTACACAAGCAGTTGAGATTCATCTCGCCAAGCCAAAGCATGATTTCGAAGACTAACTTTTGACAAATTTAAAACCCAGATATTGTCACTAAACGATGGTTTCCAATGACTCTTTTAATATGGGTAGGAATGGTGTGGGAGAAATAATAAGTTTAAGATTCTTTGATTTAGGATGAGGTCAGCTGATAAGTAAATAGATGGATTTGGCTCACCCTTTGAATTATTTATATTTTTATAGGCCTATAGTACAGGAATAATCGATAAGTATAAAGTAATGACTTTTTTATTCAATAACAAAAACATCTACATCATTCAGCAAAACTCTCTAAAAACACTTATTCCAATTCCAAAAGATCTCGTCACTTTAGACATCATTATAATTTAGCAAAGGCAGTTGATTCATATTGAACGAACGATGATGCTTCAACAAGAAATTTCACAATTCACAAAGTAAGTTGGAAAAGTTGGACCATTATTCAAAACAAAGGCAATAATACAGATTTAAAAAAATACTATTTGTATCGCTTGCACCCGGTGTATGCTCATCCAGAATTTCGAATGTCCCGCCTATAAATTTAACTATAAAAAAACACACATTATAAATTGATATGATCTATTTTTCAGCTTTGTTTAGTTAGTTCCTTTCATATAATATAATGTAATATGGATTTTCTGTACTTTGTAATATGTGTATCTTTAGCACTGATCGAGTGCCTCGTCGCTGCACTGCATCGCGTTGCGATCCCAGGCCATGTTATCAGGACAAGAGGTCTCGATTGGGAAACCACCAATGCAAATGTAGTATTGATGACAGTTACGGACATCAGCCATAAACATCTGATTGTCGGGGCATTCTATAGAAAAATACATTAAAAAAAACTGTTACTGAGAAAACTTCATCTGTAATTTAGCCGAACCTACCAATGATTGGTTCTGCGACAATTTCGGGTTCAACCACAATAGGACCAACCACACTAACGGTGTTCAGCTGAGGAAGTTCTGTGGAATAGATATAATTGTCATTGCTGTGAATCACATTGGCTGGATTTGTTGGACCATAACAAAATGCGGTACGGGCATGGTCGCACTGGCCATAAATGTAGTCCCAGTGAATGCCAGGTCCGCACTGGTGGCTGTGAAGATTGAAGTTCTCACAGATAAAGTACTGTTCGCAATTGGTTGGATTCGGGGCAAAGTAGAAGTGACCCTTGCTGCACTGATAGCGATCTGGGTGAGCTAACGACATTGTAAGACCGGGATAGATTTCATTCTCTTCATAGTTGGGCAAGGCCTCGGGTGCGTTGAAGCTAGGTGGAGTCGGTGGTGTCAGAGCAATGGGGTTTCGTGAGGTTTGCATTTGACTTGGTGGTGGTTGGTTTGGATAATTCTGTCCATTTTCAGGAGTTCCCTGAATGCCATTATGAGCACCACCAGTATTTCCTGTAGAGTACTCTGGTTCTCCTTCAACTCCACCCTGCCATAGAATCGGTGGGGTGGCAGTAACAGCAGGTTGAATATAGTATGGTTTTGAGGTTGTAGACTTGGTCGTGATTACTGGAGCATACGTTGAGGGTACTGGAACTGCAGTGTAGACTGGTGGTCTAGCTCCTCCCTTTAAACAAAACATATTTAGTTTTAAATTATCTAGAGCTTTTGAGGGTTTTGCTAAATTTACAGTTTGTCCACATGACACGTTTTGGGCCCAGTTGCATACGCCCAGTAGGTTATCGAAAAGGAGATTATCCATGCAATGGAACAGTGCAGGTTCGTTATGGTCGCATACATAGTACGAGCTGCAATCTCGTGGATTGGGAACATGAGCTCCATTTTGGTAACCATTGCAGAGCTACAAAAAACAGGTCAATAAGTTATTTAATTATTTTTTATTTTAAATATACTCACATTAGCATCTGCGATGGAGGCACTAAGCACCAGACATAGTGCAAATATTGTTAAACCTATAATTAAAAAATAGAAATTAATGGGTTCATTTTTTAAACTAAGAATAAATTCAAATTACTAGACATGGTTGATATTCTATTTAATTCAGAGAGCCGATGTTTCGAATCTTTCTATTGACAGTTGTAGCTGGCAGCTTGATAAATACTACAGTTACGATACCTTTTATACGTTATTAAATAATATGTGACAACCAAGATGCGTATCTAAAACAATGTATGACATGGTAACACATTTAAATTGTATATTATATAGATTGATGCGTGCACGGTTTTTTGCTTAAAATTTCGATGTGTCTTTATTTGAGGTGTGCGCATTTACGGCGGTGCTTTTGATAATGCTTTTTCCATACGGTGTACTTATAAAGTATACTACAAACTATACTAAATTCTATGAGTGACCTTCAAACAGACTTGTTTATTGTACGCGTTTTTAATGCCGGCAGTGTGTAATTTCTTTTAACAAATGGAGTAAATTTATTTACAGCAAAATACATTTTCCTAAAATTTCTTATTTTTTAGAATTAAATAATTATGTATATACTCGTAATGCTGCAAGAATATTATACTTTATAAGATATACATTTTAAGAATTGAATAATAAAAGTCATCATTGATTATAATTGCTATTTAAAAGCACTTCTTAAAGTACTATACAAAAACGAATATCGCATTAAGAACTAGATCCGAACTATTTAGAAGGCTTGGACTCTGGTCCCTTTGGTTCCAGTGGCACAAACACGATCAGATTATTTTTGTTGTATATCCATCATCACAGTTGAACCATTTTAAAGATGTATAAATAAAATAGGATAAATAATAGGATCAAATTAAAAAAAACCCTGATGCATAACTAGTTTAAACCACTTTTCTACCAAACAGGATGATTATTATTTTGAAAGGGTACCACGGGGTAATTCGAAGTTGGTCAAATGGGGTACATTTCTTATGACAAATAAGAACAAACTGTAACATTACTTCATTACATTTCACTATCTCTTATAAAAAACAAAAACATATGGTATGTACCAACTTTTGACCAAAAAGCGTTTCCCCAAAAAGTATACAAATTCTGTTTGTGAGATCGGGAGTACAAATGAATTAATGAATTTTCATATTTATGAAAAATATACACTTTTCGCAGCCTCCTCTTGCCCCTTTTTATAAATATGAATAAAAGTAAAGGTTAGTTAAGTCAAGGTAGTCAAGATTAGTTTGGATACACAATGGATTTGGGTAGTCATAAATCGATATATATGTCGGGTGCAAATATTAAATACTGCAAACTATTGAGATAAATCATCCTATTTTATTGAAATTACAACAAAAATCTTTATAACAAGATGTTTAGCTTTAAACTGCTCCTTTCCTTAAGTGGAATTTTGCGGGGAAAAACACATTTCGTAATAAGTGATACTGCTACATTCTTAATTTATTTTTTTGGAAGGTGCCCTAAAGAAGCCGGATCTTCGTTGGGTGACTTAAAATTGTAGATTTTATGGTGAATCCAGATGTTTTTTTGTTTAAATCGAATAAAGATTATATGGCATATGAATAGATCAATCACAGTCCTTGTATCATTTATTTATGATTAAGTTCTGAAATGATCGATTGGATAGCTCTCTGGTATTATTCACTTCTTTGATGATTATTTTAGTTTTAGGGTTTTTTAAAATTAACCTTGAGCTGTTTTTAAACAAATTTGGCTGCAACTATCTAAAAACTAGTTTCAATTAAATAAATGTACAATAGATAGTTATTTGCCGGATGTAAATCATTTTCAAAGATTATAGTCATGATCATAGGCGGATCTAGAAAATGTTATGGGATCAAGCATTTTGTCACGATAGTATTAAACTATTTTTTTAAGGATTTAAAATTCTGTTTTTCAAAATTCCGGTTTTAAAATTTTGTTTTTGAAAATTAAGTTTTACAATTTTCTTCGTTATTAAAACTTTCAATTACAAAATTCGGATATATTTTTTGTGTTTCTGAAAACATATGCGCACGTTTGCGTGAATTTTACCAAAGAATTTAAAAAAAATGCCCCTGAAAAAATATATTCAGGTTTTTAAGGTCTTTAATCCAGAAAACCTCAAAAAGCTCAACTTCCTTATTAAGCCATCCAACCTAAACAATACTAATCTTGTGCACCATTAATATTGGTAATTATTTTGATCATTGATGGATTAAAACACAAATAATAACTTTTTTCATTTCACGTTTTTTATCTTTTATAATCAATTTTAAGTAGTAATATAAAAATGAAAAACTTAACCTAGAAAGCAAAAATGGACATTTATAAGGACGAAAGAAAATCTAGTGGGGAAATAGGAAAACACAATTTATTAGTCTTTAAAATGAATCAACAGTATAATGGTCCATCCCCATTGAAATAAAATGATAAAGAAGTTGATTTAATCTAAAAAAATTTTCTTTGACCATGCTCGGGACATGTTATCAAGGAAAGAATTCAAAGGTGACATTTTGAAGTTTTCAAAATAGATTTAAGCCCCCTTTTACGTGTTTCTACTCCTACTCTTAGGAACTGCGAGTTCGTCTTGAATTCAGATGCGATGACTCCTCATATAAAAGGTTTCGTGAGTATACAGAAATTCTTAAACCGATGGGCGATCTAAATAACGAAATCCATACGGGATTCAATACAATTCCTTCAGGTTACCTACTATATACAATTATCCTCGATGTGGTACTCACTTTTAAACTACACCAACCTAAACCAACCTAAAAATATTGATCTTTAACACTTGAATTAGGTTGAATTAACTCACGCCGGCCGCTCATTTCATAGTGAATAACCAAAAAGATCTGTAGAAAGATGTATTAAGGAAGTAATATATGTTTAGAAAAGGTCCCTCATCAATACCCTTAAAACTAAGTTTCATCCCAATTTCACCAGACATATGCTAAAAAGCCTGATGAGAATATTAATGGGTGAATTCAAATATTAAAAAAGGTCCTACTTAAGACCTTAACTGTTCTATGACCTTTGGGTATAAAATCTACCAAAAAAATCTCTTTATTTTGTAAATATCTCATTTATAAATTTCATAAAGCGTGTGACTTCGTGATTATGGCATTTAAATTCGAGAGAGAATTTATTATTGTTTTAATGGCTAAACCAAAATTTGTTACTGATGAGGAAATAGGCAATATTTTAAATGATAGCGATGAAGGAGATTTTTCCGTAGAAAGTGTCGAAGTATACAAAACGGAACAATATGAAAACTTATCAAATGCTGATAATGATTCCGAAACTGATTATGACGAAACAGAAAACAATCCTGCAGATGAATATATTTGAGTTGATCCATTAATAATTTCAAAAGACGGCATTGTGTGTGACATCAAGTCCAACCCTCGCCGATAGTGGTTGAATTAGAAAAAGAAATGTCATACAATTACTTCCAAGAGTTACATGGTTCGTTGATGAAATTAAGGATGCTTTTTGATGTTTTTTACACCGGATTTGGAAAACAATATTGACGGTTCATTTTTTTTTTCCAATGTGTTTTAATCTTTCCGGATGTGTTATTGAACAACTTCTTGTATTTCATGTGCTTTGCTCTTTACGACAGTATATTCTATCAACGCTAGATAAATATGGTATAAAATGTTGGCTTTTAATTCCACCCTATCTGGGAAAACAACCAGGAACAAGCGCAGCAGAACTGAAACAGGGCGAAAGTGTAATGCTCAATCTAATTGAAGGGTTAAATATTTAAATGGTAAACTTCTTTAGTTCATATGAGCTTGGCCAAAAAATGTTACGCAAAGGTCTCACAATGGTCGAAACTGTACGCAAAAATAAAAGAAGCATTTCACCCTGATAATACTCCTATGGTTTCCTACATAGGTCGAAAGAATATATGCGCCATTCTCCAGAGTAAATTTTATCACTCTTCAGATGTAGACTCGGATCTCAAGAAGGTATCATTACTTACTACAACCACACGAAAGATGGCTAACCAAAAGAAAAAAACTTATTACGTATACTCGGAATGTCATTAGCTAAACTATATATATAATGAATCGATCCCTAAAGAACATATTCCTCTCTTGCGTTATTACAGTTTCCAACATTGTATCGATATAGAAAGGCAACTGAAACCGCAACTGTCGAAAGTTGCATCCCGTGTAATCGTAGAATAAATGTCATCATCTTTGGGATGTTACCCCAAAAACAAATAGGTAAGGTATAATTAAAGTATATAAATTTCATCATCTGTGGGGTGACTCGGTGACACTTCAAAAAAATGGTGTAAAAATCATTTCAATATAAATTTCATCATTTGTGGGGTGAAACTAAAAACAAGTGAGACATTAAATTTGGGAAGAGCCCATGATCTACCGCTCTGGGTGACAAAACTCTATTGACACCACAACAATTTGGACTTTATTTTCAAGGAGAAATGGCCGGCTCGATCTTATTTTAATGGCCATATAAAATACGATAGTCTTGAAGTTTTGGAGCATACGAGAATTAAAAATGAATTCCACAAAATTTAGTGATAACTCGTATTTTAAGGGACTCCTTTTAAAAAATAATCCAAAGATAATTTCTCCGTTTTACCATGATACACTTAATTTGAATAACCTGTATATCAGCAATTATCTTATCTTAACTGAAAAATCTCTTTCTGAAAACTTGCAATATAAAACTATGTCTGAAACACAAAATAGCGTTATACTTCTCTAATATGGGTGTTAAAGTCAGTTAAAGTTAAGTTTACCCGAAGATTATACATGTGCTGGAAAATCAATCTAAGACAAAGGATTTCATCTTAATAAGGGTTAAATATAAAATAATACACTTGTGTCTACATTTGAAAATCTTTTAATTTTTTTTTACTAGTACATTTATCAGACCATAAATAAATCATTTTCTACTGATTTTGTCTGTAAAACTAAATGTAGCACATTGTTTGGCTCTCTAAAGTAGTCCTACAAT
>JAAAKO020082265.1:0-22857 GCA_010015015.2 Bolitophila cinerea | reverse complement strand
ACTTTAAGTGGAATAATAAAAAAATAATAATAAAGATTCCACTTTATATATAATACAACAAATACAACAAATACAACACATATATAAATAATACATAATAAACTTTCCCATCGATTATTTGCTAAAATTAGTGATTTACACATGCGTCAACTTAGCCTCCCGAGATGTCAATGCTCAGAAATAAAATAGCGGAATCGTTGGTGTTACATTTGTGCTCTGCAAAAACTCCGGTCGTTAGTGCTCATCCTGTTCCGGAGATATGAGCTTTTCTTTTTTGGAAATAAGTCATGTTAATAATGAATAAAACAGTAATTAAAATAATATGTGTTGAAACTAAAAGTTAAGCAGACTTTAGTAAATATCTGTATCTGAAAAAATAGCTTAATCCGGGCCAAATTGTTTAACCGGAAGTTGAATTAGAGTTTTTTTTTTAATAGGGAAAAGCTTTTAACTAAATATTTGAATCGTTAATGCTCTGGTGTTTGAATAAGTTAGGATTACGTTAGTGCTTTTTAAAAATACCGATACGGTCGTAATTGTTTTTTAAAGAGTTTTTAATTTAATATTTTAAAAAATCGTTATTGATCAGCGGACAATTGTCAGTACTCTGAAATTTTCTTTTTGAAAAGGTTTATAACTTTGATAGTGCTTTGCAAAAATACATTATTCTATAGGCATAATAAGATAGTGCCTTTTAAAGATATATTGTGCCAAAAATATGAAATTTGTTGTTACTCTGAATAATTTGTTAATAAAAATAAATTATTGTTACCAAAAAAAAAATGTTGACCTTAATTAAAAAAATATATATTTATATCAAATGTAGAATATAATAAATTCAAAATGTGCCCAGTATATACATTAAATTTAAAACAAATAAATAATTATTTCAAATATACAATAAACTATATATATATAATATAATATGCAATTTTGTAAATTAAACAAACAAAACAAAAAACATGCTTATTTAAATTTCAAGCTGCGTTGTACTCTGCGGGAGAAACAGCAATAGAAATCTATTTACTTTTTAAAGAGTACATTAACCACGAAAATGTTCATGAAAACATACATAAAATAAACAACTTCCTTGGGCGAGTGAAACAGAGATATAGTATCCCTCGGTACAAATGGAAGACGCCACAAGATTAAAATTATTTTATTATTATATTTACTATATATTTGTTATCATCGTATATATATATATATATATATATATACATATAAACGCATGCGATATAATTGGCAGCGTGCGTATAGCTAAGTCGACAAATTGAACGCTAAATGAATGGTCCCAGTAATTTTGTGTTCTTTGGTCGTGGCGTCCAAGGTCACAAAAGGACGAGCCTCAATTTGCTGTTGTGCTAGGTCTTGTGTATTCCGTATACTCCGTACGTGTGCGATTCTCGCTAAACAATCAGTAGATTTTGTTTTGGTTTGTCCATTATTATGTGATATTATTATGTCTACAGAAATTGGTCCTGATTGCCGCTCTTTTAGTAGGTTCGTTTCTAGTGTTATTATATTTATGTAGTAAATGTACGTTAGCACATTTGATTTCTTTTGTGTTTTCATATTGTATATTATATAATTTTCTGCATGTTTTCGAAAAAAATTCAATAACAATAAATAATGACAAATGGTAAACGAGGTCATCAAATGGGATGTTGAATCCGTGTATACATAAATAATTGACTGAGTTTGTATACTGCGTAAAATAAATTGCTCACCAAAAAATGTATTCCTAAAAAATTGCACATAAAAAAAAAAATCAATGTGTACCTAAAAAAAATAATGTGCACGTGGAACAGCATAGTGCTTGTATTAAACAAGAAAGGAATTTTAGAGACACAAAAGTGTCCAATATACTCACGGCTTCTACTCTATATACATAAATATTGTATTAAATATTCAAGTAAAACATATTTTTACTTATATTTATAGCTGATATCGACGAGCAGACATATGAGCCAAGACAGCTATTAGACACAAGCGCTACAGTCAATGCTTCGCAAAAAAACAAGCAAAATATTAGCAAAAAAACAAACAAAAAACAAGCAATCCATTCTATGGTACATTAAATTCTTCTAGCGCGCTGCCGCGCGTTTTTTTGGATAAAGTAATATGCCATTTGAGATAGCTATAAGCAAATGTGTTAGAATGAATTTAATTAATTAACAAATGTTAACTCTAAAAATAAAAAAGAGACAGACAGAGCTGTATCAGGCTAAGGTAAATGAGAATTATTCATACAGAAGTGGAATAAGAGCTGAAGAACGTCCTTTTTGGCAAAATATTTAGTATTCGTGCTGTTGTCCAGGTTTGTTGGCTTAATAAGGAAGTTTTGTGGTTATTCAGGTTTTTTGGTTTATGAAACTAAGAACCTGAATAAAAAAATTCCAATCGGGCGTTTTTTAGATTATTTGGAAAAATACACGCAAACGTGCGCTTATGATTACAGAAACATTTTTTTTTTTACATATTTTTTAATCAAGAATTTTAAAAACGCAAAATTTTGTAAAACTGTATTTTGGAAAACCAAATTTAAAAAACAGAATTTATAAAAACAGAATTTATAAAAACAGAATTTTGTAAAACAGAATTTTGTAAAAACAGAATTTAAAATCCCTAATTTAGTCAAATACCATCGTGATAATATGTCTCCCCCAAAATATTTTCTGGATCCGCCTATGATGTAAGGGGATATTTTTTCTGCAGTTATATAGAATAATTTTCCTATCTAAAATTTCACTTTGATTTTCAATGGGATTGAGGTCGGTTTTTTTTTTAAATCTGTGAAATACAAAATTATATTTTAACAAACAAATCACCAATTGTTTTTCAAATATGATGGCACTTTAAATCTGAAGGTTCCTTTTGCTAATAACCTTTTGAAATAATTACTTATATACATATACGTTTTTATTTGTGCATTGTTCCATTGATGGCTTAATCAAAAGCGCAGCCAAAAAGAAGTACCTATTATAAATGTATGTAAATTTATATTAATTAGGTTAAAAAAATCTCTGTTTTTAAATTTTGCTTCTTTCACTTCTATTTTTATGTGTATTTTTTTAGCTCATTTCAAAAAATAGTAACATTTTTTTGAAATAAGCTAAAAATATATTTTCAAGTTTCAATTAAGTAGTTTACAACTAGTAAAGTTTTTAAAAATTAACAATTTTAAAATTGTAAAAAATCAGAAAAGCTAGAAAAAATCGCGGGAATCGAGAAAAATCTTGTTTTTTATATGGCTAAAAATATATTAAAAAAATTGATTTTTTTTAAATATTAAATATTTATGGAAAAGCTTTTCCTAACAACGATTATGAATCAAAATTGCTATGAGATGCATTTTAAGTGCATTTTAAGTGATATTTTAAAATGAGGGAACATGGCTTCTTTCGATTTGGTTTATTAAAAACATATTTTTAATAATAATTTTAAAACTTACCTTTTTATTTAATTAAAATCTTGATACATCTTTACAAAACAATACAAAAAAAAACACATTCTCATGTAAATGCTGCCTATGATTTATTTATTTCTAATAATGATTGGCACACATTACATATATAATATATTACAACAAAAGAGCAATTGTCATAAATATCCATTTCAAATTCATATTACAATCAGTTTAACGTCTTTTAAAAAATATTACAAATAAATATGATAACGTTATTTTTTGTATCTGTGTATGCGTATATATATAATATATATAAGATATATAATATGTTTAGGGTATGACGTTGTTGTTCTTTTAGAATTATTGTTTTTCCTTTTCTTTTTTATAATTTCTTTTATTATATTGTGTTACATATTATAGTTTACATATATACCGAATTTGATATTCTCGCGAAGGGTTAACGTAGACATTTTGCGGCTCGTCTACAAAAGCATATGCGTTTTGGGTGGGGGTACAAGGCAAAGAGGAGAGTAGGGGTGTGTCGGTCGGTCGGGCGCGTGTTTATTGTTTTTCAATTAAACAGTATATAAATTCAACACATCAACACAAATAAAATCTAAATAAATTGACACAAATAAATATATGTATAATACATTTATATAAATATTTATTTAATTAATATGTATTTATATAATACTGAGACCGAATTCTATAGGCTCGCTCCACTCGTCGTCACATCGCGTTCTTTACGTCTTAGTCGTGCTCATCAGTTATTGTTTAATTTTGATTTGTTCACTTATCGTCTATCTAAAATGTATTCTAATTTATTGTGTTTATCTTGTATGTATAAAAAACAACAACGAAAACTCTTCATCCTATGTTGATTTAGTTTTTTCTTTGTTAGTAATTTAAGTGCGAGTTCAATCATTTCTTTTAAGCTGAGCGCATTTGATTTGTTTCATACAATTAAATAATTTATTTTTATAATTTGTATATTTGTGTTTTTTTTTTGTATAGTGGATTTTGTAATAATGTATATTCATCTCAATAGATTTTCGAATAATAATGTGTGGTTGTTATGTGTTTATTTATTATATTTAAGTCTAAAGCGTGTTGCATAAGATGGAAAAATCAAGACGAGCCCTTAAAGTTAGCTCGCAAATGACACACTGACTTCATACAGATAATATATAATAATTGTTTCTTTTCTGTGTGTAACTTTAGATCTATATATGTGTATTGTGTAATATATATATATATGTATATATTTTCCAATTGAGTTGTTTTTCTTGCTTTGTTTCTATGTATTAATTGAAAAAATGACTAGCTTAGAAGAAACACAAATTAATAGTTAGAGATTTCAATTTTAATTAATCGAATTATGTGTAGAGAGCGATAGATATATTTTGCAACGTTAAATAGCAGCACCATCAAAACATAAAGTTAGTATTTGTTTCTTTTTTTGTGTGATTATACATTTTATATTGCAATTTGTAATTAGAGATATATATTGACACCGAAGAACTCTCAATCCAAAAAAAAAAAATGTAATTATTTGGAATACATATTATATCTCATATGTGTATATATATATACTTGTATTAAGAGAGTATAGTATAGAAATATGTAAATATCAAACGAATGCAAAGAGATGCTGCAAATACACTTTTTTCGCAACAAACTTGCGTTCGAGATAGTCATTACATGCCTCCTGTGGTCGTACTCATGCGCACAGCAGCAATAACGTTTAAGGCAAAATAAACATTCAGTTTTATAGTGTGTAATACTAATACGTATGTAGATATAATATAATATGCTAATCGCATTGCTAGTAGTCAAGCGCATTGAGTAAACGTTTAAAATTCTGCTGGCCTAATTGGTCAATATATATACCACCCACAAAACTGGTGTGTACTGCACATCTCTCAAAATTTAAAAGTCTGAATTATATTTATTGCAGGATTTTTTTTACTATAACAAAATTATTGTATTCCGACTGTTTGATACTTACAGTAAGAAAGCGAATTATCAATATCGATGAAAAAACATTGAATCCGAAAACTTTGAATCCAATTCAATTTAGAATGTAACATTGAATGTTCTCTTTTTTACGTGATCCCACTGTTAAATGCAATGTTTGTATAGAAACAAATAAATTAGAGGATTCTGTGTATGTATTGTTTTTAATTATATATCGCGGCCAAAATATAATATTCAGGGAAAAACAAACAACTCGTTCCGAAATATAAATTACAAATGTAATTGTTTAGGCAAATGTGTATTAGATAATTTAGTAGTACTTAGCTTTGAATATCATATTTAGTATAAATATACATATATTTGTAATAATAATGTTATTTACAATCATATTTTCTGCTTTTGTTTTATCAATATAAATAACAATATAATTAGTAATTCATAGCTAGTTAATCAGTTTTTGTTGTTTTCTATAATATAATACATATTTATCAGTTTAAATTTATTTATAATATAATATGTAGGTAATTCATTTTGTGCTAAAACTTCAATATTTCGATTTGGTTTACATTTTTTTGTAGTTCCAATTGTTGTTGGGTTGGTTGTGTTATTTCAAATATTTTCTCGGAATTTCATAAGCTGGTTCAACTACAGAATGAGTTTTAATTGTACAATTTTTTATAATGGTATTTACATTTTTTTTTGTAAATGCGTTTATTTAATCCTTGCCTGTTATTAGTACTTGTCTATAAAATATCAATATAATTTATTCAACATACATTCGCTGATCGGCTAAAAGTTTTTAAATGTTTTTTTGTTATTGTCAAATCTTGAGATATCATTTAAATGAAATATTAAAATACAAGTAAAAGAAAAAAGATTTTTAAGTTTTAACACATTTTAGCCTTTGTTGTATATAGCAGAAAATATAAAGAACGCTATTGGAATATAAAAAGACGTGTTTGCAGTCTGTTGTTTTTTTTTTTGAGAAAACGCATAGAGCTTAAAGTGTCACAATATTTTCGAACCAGCAAAAACATTTTCAAATGGTTTAATGTGTGTATTTTAATTTTTAAAATTGTCTAAAAACGGGGTTGTATTTCGTTAACAAGAGTACGTAGCAGTTCTGCTCATAAGATGATGATTATTCATTTTTTATATAGATTTCCTAAAAAATTCATTGTGCATTTTATATATTTGATAATACAATCAATTATATAAATATTATTTATATGTATAATATGTTGTTTTTGTTGTATATCTATATTTATCTTGTAAGTAGTGTATGATTTTTGGTTTTCCAATTAATTATTATTATGTACACCTAAAACCGGGTGGTAAAACCAAAAAAAAAAACAAGAAATACAAATATACATTTGCATTGAGCGCCCGAACGCCTTGCATAATTTAGTAATGACTGTATATGTATATGAATACAATTCAACTATTAGAACATATTACTAATATTTTCGTTAGATGTTGCTTTAGTTTTTTTAGTTATACACGGGGAGAGGGGAGTTGTTCTTGTTGGTTTACTGTGAAGTTGCGCTTTATATATTATAACGTTTTATTGTATACATCTAAATTGAAAACATATTAACATATAAACCCAGAAACATAGAAATCAATGTCAGTATGAAAAAAATGGAATTTACAACAACTTCTACTATTTATTAAATAATTCAATGCGTTTGTCTACAAAATATTTGAATTCTATACCAATTTATATGATGTGTGATTTTTCGCCTAGTAGGGTCTCAATTTAAAAATAAGGTAATATTTACAATATCATGTTTACAAAATACATCTAAAATAGTCTAGACTCTAGAGGTCTAAACCTAGACATTTGCGAGTGCCCGGAGGCCAGTTTCTTATACACCATAATGTACACAACTAATAAATATACAAAATTATTAACTAACCTATCGAATCGAAAGGTAGTATACATCATTTTCTTCATAGATGTTATAGCTCTAACTAAATGAAATTAAATTAAATTAAACTAAAAAATAAATTTACAAAATACTGTGTTTAGCATTTAATACATAATGTTAAATCGTAGTAGTAGAAATAGTAGGAATGTGTGTTGGTGTGTTAAACCTGAGCGTTACGGCTGCTTTTGCTGGTGCTGCTGCTTCTGAGGCGGCGGCATTTATAGTGTTGGTGGTGGCTGTCACACTATTACCCGCTGCCTGGGTTCCGAACTGGTAAAATTGTGGACGAGCGCTTAGACAGTCGTCGATGTGAAGTCGCTGGGGTCGTTGTTTTCGATGTTGTATAACTGTAACCAGAGTGAGGGCTACCAGTTGCAGGAGTGTTTTCAGGCCGTCGTGGTTCGTCGTCATTGCAATTAATATCGAAACTGCAACACAGGTGACCATCCTAATTTGGGAATAGCAATATTTGTGGTGTGTTAGCTGATTGATTGCGTGTAGGTGTTTGTGTGTGAGTGTATATTATATGGGAGGAAAGGTAATGTCTTAAAAACCTGTCGTTTGCAAAATTATGTATTTATAACATATTTTTAATTTTTATGTCTCTAAAACTGCAATCTTAGCTTTTAAAATCTTTTTTTTAAATATGTTTTACGAGCTGAAAAGCCATTATAATTATTTGTAGGAAATAATGTCCCATTTAATGATTTAATAATTAAATTATCAGTTATGTACTACTTTTCCAAGTTTTATAAAATACACAAATATGGCCTATGTATCGTAAAAACTCAGTATCTTTAAATATGTTTTTCATATAACGTATATGAAAGATAAAGTTTTTTCGCTTTACTAGGCGATATGGCCTTTTTAGCAATTAATGGTATCCAAAGAATATGTTATTTCGAAAAAAAAGAACAAGATTTGCTATCTAATGAAGTAATAATTGTTTATTTTGGGATACCTTTTTTTAAAAAAAACTATGGATTTAGATTTATAGTTATCAAATATTAGTTTAAATATTTAAAATGCATAATATTAAAATGCTAGAAAAAAATCTTACTTAAATCTTAGTTTTGCAAACGTCAGCTATTTATTTTGGTTTGATTGGAACCTATTTCGGTTTTGAGTACCGATCACAATCAAATTCGAAATAGATTTCAATCAAAACCTTATCCAAAATAATATTATAAATCCAAGTAAAACCACTTATAATTTTATTAAATTATAGTGGGTGATTATTGGATGGTACTCTTATATCACCAATAAAAAAAACACGTAGGTACAATGAAAACACAAATATGAGCTACGAAATGATAACTACAACTATACCATATAACCATCTATTCTACATTACGTATATTTATATAATAACAAAACAACATGCTGGCAACACATAAAAAAACTTACCGAAAACACATAAAATTAAGTGCGAAAAATTGTGATAGTAAATGTGGGAAAATGCAGCTAGAATGGCGCGCAGAAAAACTGATATCAGTCAAACACACACACACACACATATATATCCACACAATCACACACATATTCGTCATAATTTGCACGCACGCGCTATGCTATGATTACGATCATCATTAGTTTAGTAAGATCGTTAAAAGATTTAAAATTTAGAGACAAAGAGACAAATAGAAAAATAGGTGACATTTTAAAGACAACACAAATGTAGGTGTAGGTGTGGTGGTGGGTGCAACTCAGACATAAAATGTCATGCTTATTATTAATCTTTAAGAAATAAAATGTACTCTTTCGTAGCTTTAGACATTTTTGTGTGCAGGTGCATTTTGGGGCTTAACTAAAACTGGGACAAATCAAAAAGAATATAATATAAATTGAAAACGATTGTTAAAAATCATAATTAAATATATAATTAAAATTGGGTTAAGGATTAACTATATATATGGTGTTTAGTATAATGAAGTGTGTGCGTGTGTGTGCACTTGTAGGCTAGTGTGTGTGTGGGTGTGCACTTGACCACATTTTAAGATTATGCAGTTTTTGGTGTTTATCTATATGCGGGGAAGGGACAAAAATGACGAGAGTGTCAAGAGCAGCTGCTGTGTATTCGGAGTGCAGATGATCTATCTCTGTGTTGCTGACTTTATCTATATTGCATACTTTTTTTAAATATTATTACAGAACAGTTAATTGGAGTATAAGTTCTTCTGAAATTTGTTTCGCGTTCCATTAGCTATGCTCTTACACTCTCGGCATCGTTTAAAATTATAATTATAAAAATAAAACTAACCAAACCAAAAAAAAAAACAGAAGAAATTTACAAATTCAAAAAACCACCACCAACATAAAAATGCGAAAAAATAAATCGAAACCAAAACCGAAACGAAAGGCCAAAAACAAACATAAAAAACAAAATGATATCAACAATAAATAGGCAAGGTAAGTGTAGTTAAAGAGTGATTTTTTACCGATGCACACAACACGCGGAATTGCTCACCAGTTGGGCACAGTAGGGGACCTGGAAGAATTCGCAGGTTACACAATTTATATTTTTGTTTGGTCAATTTGTTGGTAAAACAAGCTAAATAGTAAAGACAATATAATATGTTTGTTATTTTTTTGTTGTTGATTGGAAAGTATATTTATGCAGTATGCAGAAAAGCGAGTTATTTTATTTGTATAATATTGTTTCTTTTGAATTTAGAGAACAAAAAGCGCGACCTGTCCAATGAAAAAAGCAAGTTTCGTGAAAGAAATTATTATTTGTTTTGTTATTTTGTTGTATATATTTATGGTAAAACTATTTGTAATAAACGAAAGAGAAATCAGATTGAACATAAATGTATATAAAAAACAAAACAAATTACGATATAAATTCAATAATATTCAAAAAAAAATAATTAATGAAGAAATCGATGAACATTATTTCTGTGACGCCAAGTAAACAAAAAACAGAAAGAAATCTATATTATTATTATATATTGGCATTCCTAAAGACACTGATTAAAACTCAACATTAAAGGCACACATTTAAAATTGTAAATAATATTATATATGTTAATGCTGCATCAACTATATTAATATAGGTTAGTTTAATATATAAAAATAGTTTTAGTAAAATACATTGCGTCCAAGCTAGACTTTAGCGACATAATCTTTGGAAGATGCAAAAGCCTCTGTGAAGCCTTTGGCCACATTTCTACACAAGAGCGCGCACGCGTTTGATTAGTATTTGTTTTAATAACGTTTACAATATTTATGTAATTGTATAGATCAAAC
Organism: Bolitophila cinerea; assembly: GCA_010015015.2. NCBI lineage: Eukaryota > Metazoa > Arthropoda > Insecta > Diptera > Mycetophilidae > Bolitophila > Bolitophila cinerea. Next base: position 12,288 of record JAAAKO020082265.1, on the reverse strand, counting down.
AACATTTTACTGGCAAGCTATTTGGTATTATTAAAATAAAAATAAACATGAATGAATTATTATTAATGTGTTAATGACTAAATTAATAAATTAAAAGAAATGTTAAAACAATAACACAAATGCGGATGGATATTCCTCTAAGGACGTAAAACTTGCTTATTTCAATTTTTTCATCTAGACAACAATAAATGTAGTATTATCGACTCGCACACACACTCGAATTGTGTGAATCTTTTGTCGAGGTGGTAGGGGTAGAGGGGTCGACGACTATATGTATCCGTTTTGAAAACACTACTCACCTTGCATGAACACGATGTACACTGACTGGACAGGTCACGGAACGTCTGTCCGGACGGATATATGTGCCCCTTGAATGCGCACGGCTTGCCCGATGCGTCTGTGCTATTACCCAGATAACTGCAAGGATCGTCCTTGCACCGGGGACAGCATTCGTCCGGCGCCAACGGCAACGGACTATCACAGTTTAACGGTGGACAATCCATTTTCCAGCAATCAAACTCACCATACTGCTGGGAAGATATGCATAAACGTTTTTATTACAGTATGAGTCCGATGATATTGAAATTTAAGAAAACTTACCAGACATTCACATGTTTTACATTGGTGTATCCACTGTTGACCACTTTTAAATACTAAATTACTTATTTCCTGATGCTGACAGGACTCTTTTGGATCACAGTGAGGACAGCAAAGATCGCGGTCACTGCCACGACGCCATGTCGAGCAATTACAACGTTTCGCTTCACATGTTACGACACCTTTGTTGCATGTGCACAGTTGACACGGTTGATTGCTTGGATGTACTTGGCCACCGTCTGGCACCTCTTGTCCTTCGTAAATACAGCCTGTTTGACACAAAAAGAGAAAATCTTGTTAGTCGTTCGACTCTTTATTATTTTAGAAACAACTTACTCAGTTTACAAACTGGATTCTCGGGAGTGGGTTCCACCGGACAGTGGCACTCGAAGTGACCCTCTGTATTCACACACTTTGCTGTCGGATGACAATTGTGAGTGTTATGGTAACATTCGTCGATGTCACGGCACTCGGTGTCATGCGTCTCAAATCCTGCTTTACATTTACAGTAGTACCAGCCAGGCATATTAACGCATTCAGCTGAGCTGTTGCACATGTGCTTCGTAGCACATTCATCAAGGTCCATTTCGCAGAACTCGCCAATGTAGCCCGTCCGGCAGGTACATTTGCCTGGCGCCAGACACTTGCCACCGTTCTGACACGTTTGATTGCACGTTGCTGTGTGTACACAATGTTGTATAAATTTAATTAAATATATTATTGTATTATACTTACGTTTGCAATCGTAACCGTCACCATGATATCCCTCTTTGCAACGACAATGATAGGAGCCCTGCGTGTTTAGGCATTCTGCATTTGAGTGGCACGAATGCGTATCCGTTAGACACTCGTCGATCTCGACGCAATTGAATGTGTCTACGCGTTTATAGCCCGGTAGACATTCGCACACGTACGAACCCACGGTGTTTACACATTTTGTGTTTAAATGGCAGTGGTTGCCATTATCGCCGCCAAGATTTTCACACTCGTTGATATCTGAAACGGACGTTACATTGAAAGGACGAAAGAGAACTCTAAACGCACATAATCGAAACACACATACACACACCAAAACCAAAATAATTAACTCATAATACTGTTTACTACTAGTTTAAAAATAAAAACCATAAAACCACTAAATTACGGTGCATCAAAAAAATTCAAGTAAATTAAATATATATATATATATATATATATTTCATGCAGCATATTTTAAGATTGAAGGGTACGATCAATTAAAAATCAAAGCAAATAATATATCGTGCAAATACATCGTGCCTATAAAAAATATTATTTCAATAAAATAAAATGTGTAATGCATATTGCTACAATGAAAAATCTTGTTACAATGATTAATAAATGTATATTGTATCAAGAAAAAAAAACTCTTAAAAATATTAAATAAACATTATCAATAAAAATATATAATTACTAATTACAAGGAAATACTATTGGGACAAAAATATTACAATTGACATTTATTTTATTTTGTCAATTTATTCAAAAATATACCCAAATCAAAGAAGTACATACAATAAATATTTTAATAGTGATTTTTTTGTAACGAAATAGTTTTTTTTAATATTTGGTTGCAGTTTTTTTGGGTAATTATCGTTAAAAGAAAGGTACTATATAATCCTAAAATCCGATAATACTTGTAATAAAATAAATTAAACCCGTAAACATTTTTTTTTTATTTTCCCATGATTTAAACTTTATTTAAACATAGAGACTCGATTGTAACCTTATTTTATAGAGGTATGCCTTAAAGACAACGGACACTCTTTGCACAATATTGACTTTTATTTATGCAAAAAAAAACGCTCCTCGTAATTTCTGCGGTTAAAAAATGCACGAAAGATCGGGAAAAAGAAATACGTTAATTTTACACATATTAGATCACAAAAATACATTTCTTTAAAATGTTTATTTAAAATTAATTGGTATATAGCGTTGGATGTAGACATGGGAATGATCAGAAAATAATTATATTCAATTAAAGCGTTTAGTGAAGTTTGCTGCGTTGACCCTAGCTGTTTTACTATTGACATCATTTCAATAGTAATCTGAAGTAATCTGGTCGTGGTGCTGTAAGTTATAACCTAGGATCTATGTGGAATTTCTTTTTCGTTTGTCTGTATATTTGTCAACAGTGAGAAGACACGTTATGATAATAGGTTGGGCTAATTTTCGAATAAGTAGATAGCGATTAAAATCTATATTAATCGAGATATTCAGTAGTTCAAATAATGTTCTTCACCAGTTCTTCATTCTTCCTCGGAACAGCAATAAACTGTTATGTACACATAACATTTCTTTTAAAGAAATTACCATATTTCTACAATACATTTTTAATATTTTTCACTCTATCAGTTTCTTATTTATCTTCTTATTTTATACTTATATTTTATCAATATCATTAAATTATAAATAAATTTTTAACTAAATGTAAACAAATCAAAAATCGAAATTATACACAAGAATATACTAGAAGTATAATCGTGGGGAGCAACGTATCTAAAAAAAGAGTGCAAACAAAAAACAACAACAACAACAAAAAAGTGAGCACAAAACATCACAGGCCAACCTGTTCAATATGTTGGTGAATGAAATTATAACCGACTTACCCGAGCAATTCGACCCGTTTCCTTGGAAGCCCGAGTGACAAACACACTTGTACTTTGTGTGTAGGCTGATGCACTTTGCGTTAATATGACATGCGTGACCCTTTGAGCAATAATCCTTTTCTATTCACAGCCGAAGTCGTTTTTTTTCATATGGTAGTTGTAGTAGTAGTAGAGCAGTACATAGCAGAAGATCGGCGGACCCCAGCGGTTGATTAGTAGGCGATTTGGTTTTTGGTTTTTATTGGTAGTTGTGAGGAAGTAGTAATGCGCACGCCCATTCAAGCAAAGACATGAATGTGTTAAAGGTAAGCAGAGAAGGAGGATAGAGAAAAAAATATGGTATGGTTAGTGGTTTGTCATTTCGGCTTGTTAGTATTATTTGTTGTTATTTATATTATTTATTTTTGAGTAAAAGCAGTTGCAAAGTTAATTGAGCAGATGAGTTTTCATTTGTTTTGTTTAAAGGAACAGCGATTAATTATTTGAGCGCCACTAATAGTACTGGAAAGCGTTAATGCAAGACTTTTCATAAAAGTGTTATATTTTTAGGAAAATAACAAATTTGATTAAACAGACACACGCACACAAATATTATATAGAAGACGATTCACATTCACATGAATGAAACAAATTTGGTTTTTGATTGAGTGATTTTTTTCTCTCTTAAAAAATGATATATTTATACAACAAAAATATTTATAAAACAAATTGGGGCGGGCAAATGTTAAAACACAGATACCCTGCGCGCAAATAGTACAGTAAGTTAAGTGCGTTTCTGTGTGTGTAATTATATATATATATACATATGTATATATGAATACAGTTTTATTTATATAAATTTAAGGCGAGATCTGCGCGACACGTTCATTTTCAAGAATATCGGACCGATGTGAGAATTTTCCTGTATTTTATTTGTTTGTTTGCTTTTGTAATTATTTTTAATATTTAAACCTAATTTAACCATAACCGAACGCGGATATTTAATTTATTTTATTTTTAACTCTACGTTCGTTTTTTTTTGTAGTTTCCACTGAATGTGTTTTCAATGAATTATCACCTGGACAGATTTTACAGCATTCGCCGGAGTTCGCCAGAGCTGTAGAGCAATTTAGAGGTGGACACTGAATATTCGTACACTTCATGTTGCCATCGTTGCAATAACAGCTCTTGCAATGTTTCACTATTGTAACGCCGTGCTCGTACAATATTTGCTCTAGTGAGCAATTTCCTGTAAAATAAAAATAAACACACATAGAAATTAAAATCCGTGTTAATTATCTCATCACATTTGGGTAACTCACTTAAACACGTCGGACAACACGCGCCTTCGACCTTGTGCGGATGACTGCATTGCACATCGCAAACTTTTTTGCCACACGTCACATTTCCTTCGGAACATTTACATGTGTCACATCCTTTCTCCCACTCCTCACCATCACTCCTTATCACACCATCAAACGTACACGGTTTCTTACAGTCGCACTCTTCGAGTCGATCTACTCGGTGCTCGGCAACTACTAGCTATTTTAAAGAAGAAAATGCAAACACATATTGAAATTAGAATCTATAATTTTTCATTACAAACAGAAAAACTTACCCTTTGCTGCAAACTATCCAAACTTCGCCGCAGCTCAGCCACCGTATTTTCCATCATATTAAATTGTCCACAAGTTGGACAACTTGAGAGCGCATCCGGACATTGATGTAAATACCCGTGTGCACTCGGAATTATATGGGCTGCTTCAATATCACCCTGGAAAAGTACGGAAAATAGAAATGATATTATTATTTGATTGTGTTTGTTATGTGAAAGGGGCCTGCCGTACGTAAATGTGATTGTGGGTGGATTTTCCGTTCACCCAAATCATTTATTTTGGAAGCATGTCCGTTACAGGAAAAACATGTATATCGGAAATGAAATAGTGCATTCATCTGTACAGACCGATATCATAACGTTTAATTGAAATTTAGCTTGAGATGTGATTGTTTGAAAACATTTAAACGCATCCAAAAGAATTGTTATGTAATTTGAAGGACTTGAAACCTTTTTAGAATTACACGTAAAAACATTTTATTTAATGATAAATTGAAAATATAATTGAAATAGATTATTTTAATTGAATCGCACGGACCCACTTTCGGATAATATTTTACTGTAATATGAATCTAACTAAATTAGTTTGATCAAAGTACTCACCTTAAACAGAGAATTTTTATCGTCCTGCTGTCCTAAATATAATAGCATATTGGAAGCACTAAAATTTCTATCTGGCATTAAACTTGTCACTCGTCTATATAATGGATGGCAGTCAATTAGTAGTTGAATTTCGGTTCCACTTACAGAGAGTGCAACCTTGTGCCAGGCACTATCAGCTAATCGATACGAAAATGGTTCGTAGTGCATGACCAGTTTGCCTTCATTATTCATTCTCATAAAGTGTAGTCGTATTTCGTTCCTGTGACCACTGGATTGAAGTTCTAAATACCTGACAATATTTACTTACTCATATGCTGAAGATATTTTTTTGTTTTTTGTATGTGTTTGTATATATGTGTGTGTGTTTTTACGGCATACTCGCTTGTGAGCTTGTGTATAGATTGAAGTTACAGTTAAAGTAAAGTGATTTGTTTGTTTAGAGAAGCTATACAAACGTTAAAAATATTGGCTATTTAAGAATGCCACCAGGTTATGTAAAGAAAGAAAAAATCGGAAATGTGTGGTGGCACACGTCGTGCAAGTTTACTGAAGTAGTTTACCTATTAGAGCCATATACAAATGATATGAGAGTTCCGACGTTCGCTTCTTCCTGTCGTAAGGTCATGGCAAAAGTAAAATCTGCCGAATTCTTGATGGATTCGGCAGCCCGGCGAAGCGTGGCGAGTGGAAGTGTGATATTACGCTTTGTGTAATCGTCGTCTGTAAAAAGTGCAAATGCATTATTTATTAATTATATTATTGTGTTTGTGGATAGTTTTAGTTTTTCTGTTTAACAAAATTCAGTTTTTTAAATTTCCGGTTTTAAAATTTAGTTTTTCTAAATTCAATTTTACATAATTCTGCGTTTTTAAAATTCTGAATTACAATATTCGGAAATACTTTTTTTGAGCACGTTTGATTGTATTTTACCAAAGAATCTAAAAAAACTCCCCAATGGAATTTTTATTCCTTGAGGAGTGCCAGTGCTCTCTGATTATGTCTATTCCCATATTATATAACTCTTACAATTTTGCATCGATAATACAAAAAAATTCTGTATTATTTAAGGGAATAATCTGATGCTCTGAAGAAATGCTGTAAAAAGAAAATAATAAAATAAAAATAAAAAAAGGTATTGCAAAGGGGTGTTTTCCTGTAGATAAACTAGAGGAGGAAAATTGCGGGTAGCAGCCTTGCTGGCGTTGCATTAATGCGATAGGGAGTCAGGAAAGAAATAAAAACCTGCAATGCAACCTGTAACATTGCCGATCAATATTTTCTTAAAAAGAAAAAAGTAGTGTGACCCGAGATTTGGTTTGTTGGGTGAAGTGTAAATTATTGGTTTTTGAGGCGGAAAATACGCCATGATCATTTTCCATTTTTGCAGTCTTATTCTATAACTCTTTATGGGGCTTCTATGTATATGCCCATGCCCATATTATATAATTCATCCAATTTTGCTCCGATAATCAACATAATTTTTTATATTAATTTATAATAATTATAAATAAAATAAATATAATGAAAGTACGTTGTACATTTTTCACAATTCCGAAATGAATTGAAAATAGGTCAGAATTGAGACATGTTGTCTTGTTCTTCTGAATAAATACATTTTTGTGAGGAATTCAAACTTCTTCTCAATAATTTTTGAAAAAATACCCTTGAGAAGAATGCACAACCCAGAGTGAATTCTTTTCAAAAAAATATAGATGACAAGAATGCACTTGACAATAATGCACAACTCAGTGTGAATTCTTCTCAAAAATATTTTAATAAAAATAATGCAATTGAGAAGAAGAGCCAAAACGAAAATGTGAAAATGGGAAAAGGTTTGGTTTTCTTACGATTTGCACCATAACCGAGACCATAACTCCGTTAAATGATATCGTAAAAAAATATTGTTAGGACGTTTTTGTAAGGATTTTTTCGATTTACAATAGCTCGGGAAATGATTAAAAGAATGTCTTTTTAATACCTTTTTTATATAAATTTTGAAAAACTATTCTACATCTATACAGCCAAATCATGCTTGTATCTTATACGTCTGTAAAACGTATTATATATTATATCCATAGCATTTTTGTCTCTATAACTATAATTTACTTACAATTTGTATATTTTATATACTTCATATTACATCATAGTTTATAAAAACTATATGTAGGTACTGAATTGAAATCATCGCATCGAAATGTTTTATAAAATCCTCAGCAATTACAAACAAATCTATTTAACGCAAGGTTAAAATAAACGTTTGCGCGTATAACATATAATTGTATATATATATATATATTAATAGATACACCCGCACTAATCCCACGCTCAATTAACGCGCTAAACTAATTATCATTCTTTCGACTTGGCGTGGACTTGTTGTTGCTCAATTAGGAAATAAACACACAAGTGTATTAACAGTTAACTGTTAAATATTTACATTAAACCAGCACACAGCATCAGATATCGTGATGCGCATCAATTGCATTAGCATTTCATAGAATTCTATATCTCTTTGAAATTGGTAATCTCTAAGGAAATGCTGTATATTTAAACTTATACATTATATTATATGTGGAGCTTAAACAGAGTTGTTCTGTAATTGACATGTTTGGTTGGTTGGTGCCATTAATAATTTATATGAGTTTCTCGGCAATAATTATTGTGCACATATCGTCCGACATTGATTGAGACGTGCATTGCATATAAATATATAGACATTCGTACAGCATATAAAATACACGTATACAGGAATACAAACATATAAATAGAGGGCGGTTGAACAAATGGAAATTGTATATAATAGAAATAGTGCAGTCGCATCGACGCATTTGCAGAGTGCATTAATTTATAATGCAATCTATATATAGTGCATTTGGATTACAAGTGTCGCGGTGGCTTAATTGAATGCCGAGCCCGGGTGACAGTGATTTGTCACGTAGGGCGTTTGATGTGTGAGTTTACAAATTAGTGTGGATTTAATCTGTGCCACAACATTAAAAGTAACATGAACGTTAGAAGTATATATATATAACTATAGAAATATTTATAATTACATATTAAAATGACATTACATACTTTCACTGTAAACGAAAATATTGCAAAAAATATTACCAAGAACTAGATCCTTGGCAATTGGCATGCATTTATAACCGGCGGCGCGTGCTGGTGACTCATAGCCAAACATTTTAATTATATGCTGCATACATTCAAAATGCGGCAACATTTTAAATTTAGGAGCCATGCCATGCAATGGACATCACATACCGCACAACCGCACCAAAAGGCGTTTTCGGTTAACATTTATAAATATATATATACATTTCATATGGTATCACCACAAGACTCGACCGACATATGCGCGCACGTGGAACGAGGTCAGGTTGTCGTTATTGTTTTTATTTTTGGTTTCTGGGTATAGAAAGGACTACTAAATATTTAACAATTAACCGGTGCACGAAAAATACGTGCGAGGACGAAACTGTGTATTACACTACCCCACATGGTAAGTTGGGGGCTGTTCACTCAGCTCATGTCGTGTTTTTTGGAGATAATAAATATGAAGCATGTTTGCTGAAGGTATAGGCCTATGAATTTTTTATTATTGTAATTGAGAACGCCGCTCCGAGCCGCTCTATTGTTTCGGAAAGGTTTTCTATTATGTATACTTTTGTGTTGCATGACATTATGCAATATATATAAATACATACAAGCTAAACTTAGACTACACATGTGCCGTAGAAAATGGCAGGAAGATAATTAAAAAAGGCTTCACGTAAAGTGGTTTAGTGGCTGTGTAGGAAAGTGCCAGCCTAATTGCACGTATATTTTTATTTATAAACGTTTTCAAGGACATTGAACAAATGGCGAAGATGAGGACCGTTTTAGTTTTGCAAAGTGTAATTTATGCAACTAGACTAATTTAATGTAAATTCGCACATTTTAAGTTTGAAACGTTAAAACAATCAAGTGCTAAGATCTAAATGCTAAAATTGTAAATCAAGGTTATAGATATGTACTTGTGTAAAGAAAGATATGATGGTATAGTATAGGATGATTATAAAGTATTTATTTATTTTAGTATATATACGTATGTAAAACTTACTTTGAAAATGATAACTCGTTTTCAGTTTGAAGCCCTGTGTCGTGGAGATACCGCTGTACCGTGAAAGGTTTGCGGAGAAATTTAGCGCTTCCAGGAGATCTATTCCATCCATGATAGCGCTCGCTAAAAATACAAAAAAACGACAAAATTTATAAAAATTCAAGTACTCTATATAATAACAATTATTATAATATTCGATATTGTTTATAATATTGATGGTATATATTGGTAAACAACTATTTTCGTTAGTTGGTCATTTTTCATTATATAATTATAAACATTCCATTTTCATACATAGTACCTGTACCTATAATTCGTCTTGTAATTAGGTTTTAATAGTTGGATTACGTAAAAAGTTAATGTCCGTTATTGATCAAAACAGTTATATTCTGAGTAGAATTGAAAAAATAAGAAGGCATAAACAAAACAATTAAATGGAAGATATTGCCAATTCAACGTGGTTCTATCGATATGGAACGTTCGTTAAAAAAATAAAATTTCTTTGATATTCATAATAAAAAGCTCAATAACCATAATCATACGTCGGACAATTCAAAATTGGTTTTAAAAAATATATTTGTGTTTTTATAAACATTCAACTATTTTATACAATCAAAACAATGACCATTTAAATTTTACAAAGGATACCTCACTAAAATGGTTTATGAAAGTGGAACTTCTCCCTTTTACTCGCATAATTTCTAATTCATAAGAGCAAATCATAGCCAAAAAACGTATTTTTTGCATTTTCTCTATAAAATTCATTCTTATTTTAAATTATAATTGCATATAATTATTAGTTTTTAAATGAGACGGTGTATAATCTGGAAATATAAGTACACATTTTTCCGATCTAAGATATTATATCAAATAAAAATCTCAACGTAAAACCCTCAAAAAATGGTCTATAAAAGTTGGTGTGCATGTTCACAGGCACTATACGCTACAAATGTTAATATTATAAATTTAATGAAGCTTATATTTTTCAAGGTTTACGTGTACGCCAAACTTTGAAAAAACTTGAAAGTCATTAACATCTTGAAGCCGTATACCACCAAAAAAACGGAGTCAAACTCGCACAAAAATGCACAAATATTTTAAGTCGATGTGCATAAATTAGGGGAGCACGTCAGAATATATGGGTGTATACATTTTTTTTGTTTTAAATTGTGATGTAGTTATATAATATAATAATACATAGCTACATAGTAATAGTGCAGTATAATTTAAATTATATAGAGGGTGTTCCGTAAATCGACGTCATCCCTTAGAGTGCTGATAAACCAGCGTATAACTTACCAATAAATCAAAATTGAAAATTATATTTTTAATTTTACCTCAGACCAGCGTTTCTTGCAAACCTCAAAAGTCAAATATCTCAAAAACTATATATATTATACTGGTCATATTTTATTTTTTTGGTCAGTCATGAGCTTGCCTATAGCGCCTATTGGATGCGTCAAGTTACAGCACAATCTGTATAATATATTATATACTATATTTATAAACAAAAACTTGTACCAACACTTTTACTGTTAGTCGCCATAGAAACAGGCGCATAAAGACAATGTCGAAATACAATTCAAGTGTATATCAATAAAAAAACTTATGAATACATACATAAATGTACCATATATTCAAATATATATATATGTATACATAATAGTATAGCTTTTACAGTTGGTGTATGGATATACCTAACTTAAATACCTAAGTTCTATAGTTATGTTTTAGTTATAATACGATACGCAATCCACCCACTCAGATAAGAGTTCGAAAGGTAAAAACACATCACGCAATGTTCGTAAAACGTGTGTGCACGATATGCGGTCTACACAGTCTACACATTTTCTTTTCTTTATCTAAGAATTGGGAACATGAAAATATACCTATATTATTTATTATATATCTATGGAATAGTGTAAACTTATAAAGCTAAACTCTATTCAAGTCTAAACTATTCTATACATTGCGCTTTAGTGCTGTAGTACTTTATTTTGTGCACACAGATAGTATTAATACATTAGGGGTGTTCAACATTTTTTTTTTGGATTTTATATCGGGGTAGTTTTTAATGTTTTACTATATTACAGGATCACCTAAAAAGAGAACATTCGATATTCTGTTTGGAATTACTCTTTCATATTATACCTTTTTTTAACTGTTATTAAATTTGTATGCAATAAAAAAACAACTATATTATACATGTTAGAGCTTAAAGCTCTTAGAATTTTAGTATATGTATATATTTTACTGTATACTTTAAAAAATCCAATTTACCGTGGTTTTTATCAATATCGCTTTTTACGTGATTCAAGTTAATAATAATATGCTGTAAAATGTAAATTATAATGAGTTGCAAGTTGATAGTTAAAGTATATATGACTATTAAATATAAGCCTAATCTTTCTACACAGTTTTCTTCAGATTTTTATCCCCTTAGATAATGTAGAAAAATATTTTTATCGCACCCAAATTGGATGAGTTTTATAATAAATACCCTAACTTTAATCGAAAAATGTGGATATATAAAAAGTTTTTCGTGTTATTTGCACTAAATCTCTATTAAATAACATTGTACAGATTTGGAAAAAAGGGAATAAAGTAGAAAATTATAAAATTGTTAAAGACAATTCCGAGTAAAGTAAGGAAAACAAAAAAAAAAATTCAATGCCTACATATTAACATTTTTTTTGGTTTTTTTATAGATAAATAAAGACAAACTAAACAACAAACCCGATGAAAAATCTTTTTTTTTTTGAATA
>JAAAKO020082154.1:0-22868 GCA_010015015.2 Bolitophila cinerea | reverse complement strand
ATAATAAAAATTAATTTTGACAAAAAAATGTGTTTTTCATTGAAACGATACGAACTTTTCAGCCGACCTGTTATATTGTGATTGAACTGCGTTATAAAGCGACTAGTGAAAAAATCAATTGCGACAAACTTAACATTAACGAGGAAACGGAATTTAGTAATAATGTTTTTTTTTTAATCGTTCCATAACTCTTTTGGTAAATTGAAACCCTAAAAATCTTAAAAAAGCTATCCATATTCATATTGAGATTGATATTGACTCTTCATTTGAGTGCATCAAAAATGATTACCGATGCTTTTAATCGTATTTCAAATGAAATGAAATTTTCGTTGTATGAACGAGAGCTTAAAGACTTAGATAACATTTTAACGAACAATAACTCAGTGCAAAATACTAGCACATGGAATTAATAGAATTACAATGCATTACTAAAAAAAAATGTTTTAAAGATTTAATTTAATCAAATCAAATGGTACAATAAAAATCGAAATTTTGCATCTTATCTGAATTTAGTTTTACATAACTGAGCAAATTTTCTATAGACTTACACAATAAAAGAATTTGTGTTAGCTTTTAAACAGATCATAAGTTTTTAAATGTCTAAAAAATTCAAAAACTGAGTTTTACAAAAAGTTCTTATTTTTTCTCTATTCGTTTGTGAATAGTGAGTTAGAAGGAAAAAACAATAAATAAAACTAATTATTAAATTTTTTTTTAATTATAAAAATAACAAATTGTCGTCTCGGCTTGTGTCTAAAATTTAGTTTCTCGTATTATGTTAATTATTTATGTTAATTATATTTTCAAACAAATGATACTGATTGATAAATTGTTTGTTTTTTTCTATAAATTTAAATTGGTTTTTGGTGTTTTCATCGAATTGAGAATACCTAATGCCGTGGGTCCACAATCCGCGATTTAATCAATGATTGGTGCTTACAAATTTCAGACTTAATATTATTTGAAAGTCTAGAGATCTAATAATTCCAATTCATTGAAAATTTTGCTAAATTTATTTTGAATAATTAATTGTCTCGTTTTTATTTTTTTTAAAACAAATTAGCGATATGTTTAAAATTATTGGACATAAATTAAATAACCATAACAAATATTTTTTTACATTGTTTTCTTTGCCGTTTGACAATAGCTATTAAACAGCAAAAAGAAGCTAACACCAAAAATCAAGGAAAACTTAAAAGTAATACAACAAACATATTTTTTTCAAACTTCTCTTGCCTTCGCAAAAAATATTCTGACATTTTTTTATTATAATATGTTTTGTAATCCCACAATATTTAATAAAAAATATTAAATTTTAATGTAATATTGGCGCAGGAAGATTATTACATTAAAAAAAGTCAGTATTGAAATTTTCAGTAGATGGCATTAATTTGTAAGCTCCAATTTCTGCTAGTCTATTGGAATAATAAATGCAAATAGTTATCAATTGTTTTGTAGGATTCGCTTTTTTGGTAGTAAATTTAATATTTAACTTTGCAAAGTTAAAAAGATTAAAAACAACTATAACCAACTATATCGAAATTTCAAAAGTTTGTATTATAAAATATCGACATCGGAAAAATAATTTAATAATTAAAAATAATTAAAAAGTATTTTTTTAAATTTATTTTCCAGTTGTCAAGCGCAGTTTGACAGATTGACGAGACTGAGGTGTCTAAAGATTCCATTTTTATTATACAAATTGTTAATATTAATTTTTACACACATTCAGCCGTATTCACGCTCACAATTCTTTACGTTTTGACCTTTTAGAAATTTTAAAACATTTTAAAATACGATTTTCTCTTATAAAAACTGTTTTTATTTAATTTGTTTTAGCATATGATCTTAACTTTCAATTTTTCGCTAAAATCAACAAATATTTCAATTTTAGAAAACAGGAATGTTCAAAAATGTATAAAAGGTCTAAAACTTAAACTATTTTGAGCGTGAATACAACCGATGTGACAGGCAAACTATACCTTGTAAAAATCTCCCAAAATCTCTTTTCTCTCTTCTTCTCTTGTGTTTTCGTTAAATAAAAGAAGAGTGATTGTTGTTGTATGCTGAAAACTCGATTTCTGTTTAAAAAATGGTACTTTTTCTCGTTGAATAAAAATGCCGAGGCGTAATGGCATTTAGTGCCAAGAAAAGTTCAGATAATTAATGTTAACTGTGATGTTGTACACTTAACTTAATTGTTGTGCTTACATTGTGTTGTATCTCGTAAATCGTAATATATTTTTTTTATGTTTTCTTTAAAGGTTTTAAACATTCTATAAAACCTCCACATCCTTTTCTTCAGAAATTCATCCACTACCGTATGCGCTATGTTAAATAATTTATATGCACTGGGTATACCCACACCCAGATTTAATTTTACTTATTATCCCAAGATCCGGCTTTCCGCATTGCGTGCAATCGCTATTTAAATTAATACAGACGCTCGTAAAATATATGAAGCGTAATCCAGAATTGCTATATTTAGAATTCTGTTTATACTAAGAAAACTATATATATAATTTAAAGTTGCTCCAGTGAAAACTCTTCAAGCCGGTTTCTAACAAACGTATAGTAAGTAAGTAATTGGTGTTCCTATAAAGAGATTATACGTACTACGCGGAGTATACTTATAAATCATAAACAGTACATCAAATGGATTTAATTTAATATAAAATTGATATAATTGCACGTTATATCGCTGCAATGTGCCTCAGTTTGCAGTCTGTATAGTCGTTGTGCATTGTGCATTGTGCAACGTACATTGTGCAATGAGCCAACAAACGTCTATGTCTATACGCGGTCGCGCTTTTGGCGCACTCGACCCAACATTATCCCGTCGTAAAATGTATTGCATGACCGTTTTATTTATGTATGTTAATTACACTTTGCATTTAAACCCAGAAACGTACGAAATATTTTTGCATGTATGCATACAAATCGAATGTACACACACACATTCAAAGCGCAGTTACTAGCAAAATATAATACTCAAATTTATGGTGTTTTTAAAATTGTGCTGTATAATCGCAATACATAATGCATGTTTGGAATTTAAAATTATGTGTTTTGATGTATAGTTTTATGCGGCCCATAAGTTCGAATTTAAAAAAATATATTTTGTATTTTATATCTCCACTCGATTGTTAAATTCCAATTGTATAATAACAATAACTTTAAACACATAAAACCAATCACATTTATAATAATAATTTAATTGTTTGCACACAAACAGGTACTCGCAATTGATCGCGACTCTGGCGAAAACGGACGGGTCACATACGCAATTAAGTCGGGTAAAGGTAAAGCGAAATTCCGCATACATCCCGATACGGGAGTTATTTATGCAGCCAAAACTTTCGAGGCAAACACCGAGTACGACCTGATGGTACGTGCCGAAGATAATGGTGTCCCAAAAAAGGCACAGACGGCACGTGTGAGCGTTGTAGTTGTACCGGTGCCGGTGGATTCTAAACATCCACCACTTATAAAGACCATCGACCAGCACGTTGAGGTCACCGAAAACGATAACCCCGGTTTTCTTGTGACGTTCGTGCTAGCACAAGACTCGGATAAAAAACAGTTTTGGTTCGACATTATCGGTAAGTTATTTTATATTTATATTTATATTATATTTATATTCTAATCAACTTGAATTCGTATAGATGGAGATGAATCAAATGACTTCTACATCGGACGCGACAATGGAAATGTGCTTCTGGCTAAAAACCTTGACTGGGAAACGAAAAAGGAGTACAATCTAACAATTAGCATTTCAGACGGTGCACTCACAAATACAACACAACTATATATTACCGTACTAGACATAAATGACCATCGTCCAGAATTCACAGAGTCTGTGTATCGTATTGATATATCCGAAAATGTCGAAGAAGGAACCGAAGTTCTACAATTACATGCCACCGATCTTGACGAGGACAAAAAACTATTTTACAGTTTGCATGCAGCACGAGATCCGATCTCGTTAAAACTGTTCCGCGTCGATTCGGTTACGGGAAGCGTGACCCTGTCACAGCAACTGGATCGCGAATTGATCGCCGAACACGTTTTGATTGTTATCGTTAAGGATCAAGGTACTCCAGCAAAACGAAATTATGCAAAAATCGTTATCACTGTGCACGATCACAACGATCATGCGCCCGAGTTTACAACGAAAATAATCGAAGGAAAAGTGTACGAAACGGCTGCAATCGGATCGAATGTCGTTCAGGTGTACGCAATCGATCGTGACATCGGTGAGAATGCACGCATTGCGTACTCGATCGTCAGCGGAAACATTGGAAATGTATTCAGTATCGATCCGACCATGGGCATCGTGAGCGTTGCCAAAGAACTTGACATAAACACACTGCCCGAGTACATGATCCAGGTGAAAGCTACCGATCATGGTAAACCACCAATTTTTGCCCAGATTCCAGTTCACATTATGATCGTGATGGCAGACAATGCAGCACCGCGTTTCTTAAAACCCGAACCAGCTGTGGATGTATTTGAGAATCAACCGATCGGTTCGTTTGTGATGCACCTGGAAGCGCGCAGCACGTCATCCGTTGTATTCGAAATCAGCGAAGGCAACACGGATGACATGTTCTTTATCAATCCATCGACCGGTGTTATCACGACGAAAGACTTTTTGGATTACGAAAGAAATAAGTAGGTTATCTCTAATTTATTTATCTTGAGATCAACGTGTAATTAAAATGTATAATTTTTTAGGTTTTACAATTTAACCGTTCGAACGACAAATATGGCCTCGGCTTCGGCTACGTGCACGGCGATCGTGCATGTCTTAGACCGAAATGACAATGCTCCATTCTTTGCACAGGAAATCTTCAAAGGCGAAGTGGCAGAGGCCGCGCAAATTGGCTCTCTGGTGATTCTCGTGAACGAAACAACCCAAGATCAAAGGTATGCTTTATAAAACAATTAGTAGATTTTTTCCAATTAATTAAAGGGATATACAATTAGGATAAAAATACGTTTAAGTTCTGTTAGGCCAGAGTGCAAACATAAGCTCATTTCGATAAGCTCAAAGCTGCAGAAAAATTTAAATACGAGGATCCATACAATACAATAGCTATATAGTAGTACATGATGGTTTATACATATATAGTTTAGTACTCGTATAAGTTTTTTGTGTGCCATATATTATTATTTTTCTTGGTTTATTTTGCATAAATAAAACATCGGTGGGTTTTTTTCGACACAATTTAGATTCTAATTATTATTTAAAGATCAAAAAAGTGAATACTCGTCACCAAAAAGTTCATTCTTATAGAAATTTGGTTAAAATACTGCACCGCTGAGTCTGAGTGTTTATACCTTTTAAGTTATTTCTTGTTGCTTTGTAAAAATACAAATAAATAATACTGTGAGTAGAATGCACTAAGGAAGAATACACACCGCCGCATCGCTGGCAATAATGATGTAATAATCTGCTTTACCCATAAACCGTTGTTGTTTTATCAAATTCAGCTAAATCATCAAAAATACTAAACTGACATTATTTTTTGTTTTTTATTATATTTTTTGGTAAACAAATTTACTATTTTCAATAAAGATGTTTTTTTGGTATACATCATCCCTGGCGCACGTTGAAGATACATTCGATAACTTTATTTTTTCGTAAATAGAATTTTTCTCTAAATTATAATATAGTTCGAATAGTGATAAATATACTTCCCAATAGAGTTTAATTAAAAAAAGAAAATTACCAAGTACATTTATTTTAATGTTATTAGAAATATTCCATTTTAAATTTACATTACCATTAGCAAAATTTGGAAAACATCCTTTTAAAAAAAACATTTTTAACAATTTTGCATTAAAAAATCGTGTCAAACTTCCAACCTTTTACATTTATTTTTTTGGATTTTAAATTATTTTTCTAAAATCGTGATAATTCATTGACATTGCGACGAAGTAAGTTTTTGTAAATCCGTACTTTTAAAATTTTGTGTTTTTAAATTTGGTATTTAAAGAGCTTTTAGGACATATATTTTGTCGCCCTTTGAGTAAATGAGTTATTCATTTGCCAAACCGCATAACTCCATAAAACAAAAAGTTGATAAAATTTTAAATATTTATCGAACTGGTAATTTTTTTTATAAAAAATTTAGTCATTTAAAATGTATAATAATTGTTTGTACAAAATTACCAATAAAGTAATTCTACTAAAAAAAAATTAAAGAAAACAAAATCTAGATTTATGCGGTTTAAAAAATAACAGACTCATATATACTTGTCAATCTGTAGTCAGCACTAATTCTATGAATATTCTTTTCTTAATCTAAAAATCTAAAACTTCTTTCATTAAATTAATTTTTAAATTTATTTGTATATGACATTTACTGATTAGGTTCAATGAATATAACTAAAAAAAAATTGGATTAATTGCGAAAGCTTGGATTTAAATCAATTAATAAATTCAATAAAATATTTCCGTTTTTCTGGTTACTGTGGGTTTAAGTTTGCTACAATAATAAATCATCATCAAATTTGGCATATTGATGAACACCATAAAACTAATAATAAAACATGTACAAAATTTTTTCTTTGTTATAAAAATGAAACAAACAATTTTCGTATGGATTAGGTTTGTTTGAGCTCTTGTGGGTGCCTCTTTTATTTTTACTAGATGTCTATCAACAAAATTGTAAAAATTACAATTTGGTTTTCTAATATGATAACAATAAAGTAGGTCAAAAAAATTGACCCAAAATAAATATAATTTTTGTACTTAAATGTAAAACCGGTTTAATATATAAATATTCTGAGCAAAATAAAAAATCTTTCATGGTTCACTATATACTTCCGTCGGATAAACTGATCATAGGTCAGAGGAGTAAAAACAAGCTTCTACCTATAAATGCATAAATACGGTTGTATATCTATAGGCCCTTCAAAACCTCGTTTGTTTTTTTATTTGTATAATAACATTTTAAAGAATTTTAATTATATTAAATGCAATGTATTTAAAATAGAATATACAAAGCCCAGTTCATTTGGAAAACATCAACGCCGCCACCGGCGGTTCACCCTGATAAAAGAGTAATAATAATAAATATGCATTTTTCCTCCTGTTAAGTACCACACTATACGCTTCCATAAATCTCTACCCAAGAATAATGTTTCTTGTGTCATAGCAATTATTTAAACTTTAAAAGCTTCGCTGCACACACATTTTCAAAAGATAGCTCGAAGCGGTTAGAAGCAACACATAATGTTTAAGAAAAACTCCACTTTAACCAAAAAAAGCCAAAACGTTTCAAGATTAGACCACGTGACCGAATTAATGTATTTATAATGTGAATATATAATATATTTATATAAATATACCCCATAAAGTTGTATAAACTGGAATTGCAACACTCTACCAAGAACAATTGTTACAATCTTCCGCTGAAATTGTGTTTGTCAAGTGCATGTCGCGCTGTCATCGTCATCGTAGCCCAAAGAAATTACCGAACTTAGCTTTTGTGTGCGTGTGTGTATGTGTGTGTGTGTGTGTTCTCACCAAGCTCTCAATGTTCCTATATACAGACGACGCGACGACGGTTCGGCGACAAACGAAATGATTAGAGACGCAAAAGTACAAATTGTAAACAATCTCGTCGTTGGCAAACTTTCAATTAATTTTCCGGCAGCGAAACGTTTCAAAATTGATACACACCGAAAAGTTTTCGTTTCTAAATGTCAAATAAAGCCGGTCTCCTCGCGTTGAGGCGTCCGTCCTGATGGCGCATGTCGGGCTGCTGTGGGGCGAACGTGCGCCACCGTTGTGTATACCCAACAAAAACGTCGGTGAAGTTTCAAGTAAATGCGCTCGCGATATACTATAATATAGTATGATTAAATCGTTTGGTATCGTTCAAAATATATATATATATAATATAAATACATCATGTCTTGTCTACACATCAGAAAGTTCTTTGTCGACAGCATTGCAATGTGTTTTCCGGATGTCGGTGTCGAGAAATCGAGTTTAAAATACCGCAACATAATTAAAAGACAATGGAAATGTGTGTGTTTATTTGCATCCACTCAAACGATATTAAAATTTAAGCTTTTTCATGAATTGATGATGAATTTTTATCTTATATATTCTACTTTCCAAATTATTTATAATCTCTTTTCTAAGGAAAACTTTAAAGCTCTGTGTAAAACTTTTCTTTATAAGCTTTTTTAAAGTCATTTATATACATATATATAAATATTTGTCACAATTGAGACTTAGACAGTTTGTATTCCCACTTGACAACTTGCGCTGGTGTACCGCCTATGAATTATATTTTCTGAATCTTAAAGTGCACTTCGCAACTTTGACATTTATATATATATATAAAATATATCGTTCTTTTGGATTTGCTCTCTGTATCGGTATACACTCTAGCGCCTAATTTATATTTTCATAAAGTTTGGAACTTTTTACCCTCTTCTACGACTGAACGCTGAATACTTAAAATATTTGCCATCCTCGGAATTGACCGGATATATATATATACATTATACACACACACATACGCAGAGAGACAGCCCGCAACCACTGCTGGTCGCTGCCACTGGGCTTGCCTTTGGCATGCCTGGGTGCTACCCACAAAATACATTCAAACAGACCGAGAACCATTAAGTAACCACCCTCACACTAACGTAGCCCAGCGGTGGCGGCGTCGGGCGGCCGGCGCAGCGCCCTTGCGCAACAAAAAAAGGAAACTTGAACATAAAAAAACATCAATATATAATACGCATTCTCTACTGCCCACATCGCAGAGGTTAAAAGCCATAAAATTTTACACCGAGCTCCCGTTGCTTCCTGGTGCCGCAATATTCGGTTTTAGTTTGTCGCAAAGCAACATTTTATCTGCTATAAAATATAAAATCAATTTTAAATGTGTTGGTGTGCGTCTATAAACGGAGCACGATGGTTTTACTACAATGTATACACACCTATGCTATTTTACAAATAAAAACATATCCTCTATTACATTGTATGCATTATTTATGTGTATGTCTTTCTTTTCGACAGCATACCGTTGGTGATAAAAGCCTACGACTTGGACTCTGGCCTGAACGCACTGCTGCACTACGACATTGTGGAATTGATGCCCAGGCGTTATTTTCACATCGACTCCACCACGGGTGCCCTGAAAACCGTTATGCTGCTGGACCACGAGAAAATGCCGGTGTTTAATTTTCATGTCAAGGTAAATTATCATTTTTATAAATTTTTTTGGTAATAGTTTATTTATTTTAAAAAAATACCTCTAAAACATAAATTTTAAATCTTTTATTGAATGATTTTGCTTGAGTATGTTAATGCTACATTTTAAAAATATATTTTGAAATAAGATTCTCCAATTACTTTACAGCTCTAGATAAAGAAAGATAACTTATTTTTACCAAATTTTATTTCACATTGCGGAGTAAAGGTGAAATTTTGCATATAATTAGATGATGACATAAAGCGAGGAAAGGGCTTCTTTTATGTGGGGATTTGCTCAAAACCCCGTATTTCAATAATACTTTTAATTAATTTAATTCTTCTTTATTTGTTAGTAATTTTGCTTGAAGATATTGCAATACGAAATTTTGATAAAATATTTTTTTTAAATATAAATTTAAAATACGGGATTTGGAACCTAGTCCTTTGGGAAGCAATCAAATCAGTTGTTCCAACTTGTGTAAAATCGCCACGCGTTTTTTTATTATGATTTATATTTTTTCCTTTATTTGTATTTTTTATAACTTTTTTAAAATTGTCTGAAAATGGACACTTTTGAGATTCATACAAGTAAAATAAGGTTATCCGGTTTTGAAAACTGAAAAACTAGTAATATAATTTTCTGATTATTTTGCAATCTTTAAAATACACTTTCAAAAGCTTTTAGTTCTTATAATTGGGACTGGCGTAATATTTTTTGGATTTTAAATCCTTTATTATCTCCATTAACTTAGATTACATTAAATAAAAGTTAAAGCAAATTTAAAAGTTTTTGAATTGGAACACCATTTTGATAAATATAGGATTAGCTAGCTTCCTTTATACGATAAGGGGCGATACTTAAACAACGGAGATGTAGAGATTTAATCTCAAAGGAATTAATCGCATTATTTCGTCAAAGTGTATTTTTCGTCAATGAAAAAATTACAATCACCTTTACTTTACTATACTGACGATAATTTGGTGTGAAATAATTTCACGAAATCCTGACGACAATTCAATTATGACACAATAAGTTGTAAATTAACGTCAGAAAAAATCAAGGCAATAATGCACATGCGGTTGTAAAACAATCGTAAAAAAAACTGGTTCCACAAAAATTTACCGCAAACGACAATTCACCGAAATTACTAATTAGGGGTCATTTGCCGATTAAATATAATTTTAGTGTTTTTAATATTTTTTATAAGGTGAAATTTAAATTCTGATATTATTCCTTTTAAAAAAGAATTACAAATCCTTTTTTTAAATTGTTTTCGATGAATTATAGTTTTTGGTGAACTGTCGTTTTCGGCGAATTGAATTTTTCTGTGAACTGATGGTCGGTGAATTGTATTTCGGTGAATTGTCGTGCAGCCCAAAATCCTTATGATAACGCAATTAGTGTGAATTAATAACATGAAATTTATAATTATTTCTCGTGAGAATAATGCACAGCTAATAAAATTATCTTCACAACAAAATCCGGATAACAATTTTCTTGAGAATTATGCACAAGCCAGTCTAAGATAAAGTCGCGTAATTTTCATAACGTTAATTCCCTTAAAAATAATTCACAGTCAGCCTGTGCATTAAAGTCAGGATTTCGTGAGCTTAATTCACACCAGTTGGTGCATTATCGGTGCGATATTTATGTGACGTTAATTATCTTGTTTAATTAACAGCCTGTAGCGCCCTAACGTCAGGGTGAAGTGAATTCTCTTGAGTAAAATTCACAGCACCATAACGGACTATAGGCCGAAATGAAAGAGGATCACTCCCACATGACGAAACGTTAGCCCTTTAAAGTTTGAATGTAGAAAACTTATAAATTGATATGTTGTTATTGTAATTTATTTAAAAATGGTGTGAAAAAAAGAAAAATAAACAAGCAAAAAAAACAGGAAAGGGCTCTAACTCGGGACCAATGATGAGACTCCCGCAAAATTTATGTCATGGTTTTCTCTTTTTCATTTAAACCTAATGTCCATCCGATGGAATTTCGATTCCATTCGGCCAAATATTATTTTTAAATGTAGATCATTCTTTTAACAATTTTTTTGTTAACAATAATAGTAATTAATTATATCTAAATAATGAAGCTTTACTGATAAAAAAATAAAATTATATAAATAGGTATCGGACCTGGGAAAGCCTCGCCTGTCCTCGGAAACAATGGCCAAAGTACAAATAACCGTAACAGATGTAAACGATTGTGCACCGGTTTTCACTCAAAAGGAATACAACGTAACGCTCCTGTTGCCAACGTACGAGAATGTGGCAGTAATTCAGGTGAATGCTACCGACCAGGACAGCGTACATAACAGCTCATTGCGGTATGACATCATCGAAGGCAATAAGGACGGAGTTTTTGCAATTGATGCGGACAGTGGCGTTGTGACCACAAGGTTAGTATAGTTTTTAGCTCGTTGATAGATTTCAAATTATATTAATTGTTTTTTGTTTTTACGAATTATTTAAAGGGACGTTGAGCGAATTGGTACATTTTATAAGTTACACATTCGTGTGTCAGACGGAAAATTCTCGAAAGTAGCTTATGTCAATATAAACGTAGAAACGTCCGAGAATTCGGGTTTGATCTTCCAGAAATCCGTGTACGAAGGTTCCATTCTGGAGAACTCCACAAAAATTGCAATCGTAACTGTTGTAAATGTTATCGGATCCACTCTAAACGAGCACGTTGAGTTTCGTATGCTGAATCCAACGGATATGTTTAAAATCGGTCTAACATCCGGTGCTGTCGAGACGACCGGAAAGCGTTTCGATCGTGAGGTACGTGACAACTATGAACTGATCGTTGAGGCACGATCTCATCCGCCTGATCGTGAGAAACCACGTGTGGCGCACGTTATTGTGAATGTTACCATTCTGGACATCAACGACAATTGTCCGATGTTTGTGAATCTACCGTACTATGCGGTTGTGTCTGTCGATGATCCCCGGGGATCAGTTATAACAAAAGTGCATGCCTTGGATTTGGACAGCTACGAAAATGGTGAAGTGCGTTACGAGATGAAGCGCGGACACGGTGAACTGTTCAAGGTGGACCGGAAGTCCGGTGAGGTCACGCTGAAGCAAACACTGGAGGGTCATAATCGGGACTACGAGCTGCTTATTGCTGCTTATGATGGTGGAATCACTCCATGTTCCACGGATGTCACAGTGCACGTTAAGGTGGGTCGTTGTTTTGTAAAATTTTATTTAAAATCAATGCTAATCTCATTCGACACACACACACTCACACAGGTGATTGACAAATCGATGCCCGTTTTCAACAAGCAATTCTACTCGGACACGGTGCCGGAAAATATCGAGCTGCATTCTCCGCTGTCGGTGGCCATACAGGCTGAAAGCCCGCTGGGTCGCAAGCTTATTTATACCATCGTTAAAGGCAACGAGCTCGAAGAGTTTGCTGTGGATTTTAATACAGGTACGTGCCGGGTGTGTTTTGTTCTGGTTATCCGTCTCTTAGCTGTAAATGTAAATGTACTTTTTTTGTTTTTTTTGTTAATTTCTTTTGGGCACACAGCGATTTTTCTCTGTGCGCTCAGAATTCGTCCGGACCCTGGGGTATTTTGTATACAACAATATATAGCTTCCGTGCTTACCGTATAGAATATAGACAATTGTATTGTTTTTAGACTGTGTATGGTGTAATTGGTATACTTTATAAATGTAATTGGGTAAACACAACATTATAATTTAAAATCTTTAAAGCGCTTTATTTCGTCCAAAGAGTTGAAATAAAAGAATTTTTTTATAAAAAACTACTATTTGCCGGTAGAAACATTTAAAAGTTTAAATCGAAGAAAACTTTGTTTTTAATATTTTATATTAATTATTAAAAATATTCTTACATGTAAATTCATTTAAGAAGAGCAAATGGGCGAAGAATTTTGTGATACTGTTCATTATTTCAATATTTTATGTACCTTTTAAATTAATTTAAAAAAAATAAGTATTATCAATAGAAATCGCCTACGTTAACTTTTTTATGTATTTACCTTGTTATCAAAAGAGTTTAAACTTAAACCTTAATTATTGATATATTTCGTAAAAAGTAATGACTAATGACCATAAATTATACCTCTCGTAATTTGTTTTTTAATGTTTTTAAAATTGATCGTTAAAAAACCTTTTGTTTACTAAAAAAAACACCAAAAAAGGTGTTTACAATTGCTGACAAAATATTGGTATAAAACATATTTTTCGGCAGTTTTAGCAAAGACTTAGGTTTTAGATCGGGAAATAACTGTTCGTTCATACTTAAGAAGCAATTCAATTTGTGGATAAAGCGTGGTGATACATCAATGAGCTGAAAATTGTTGACCTTATTTCCGAATGTTTTTGGATTGTACCTTAAGCATGACAGCGTCTACGTAATTTCGGACGCCGTTGGTGGTTTCTATTTAGAGACTTTGTCTCTTTTTTAAAACAAACTATCTAAAAGCCTATTGTAATATTCTCATTTGGTCTCTAAAGTATATTTTTTAATATCAAAAACATTGAATATTGACATTTTAAATCTTGAGCATGAATATTAATGGAGGTTATTTTGTATGTTGCAATTCGAATTAGGGTAATAATAAAAGGTTAAGTCTTTTTATCCCATAAAATCACTTCCAAAAAAAGTTTCACAAAAATCGTTTCTCAAATCTCTTTTTTTTTCAAAAGTACCCCCAAAATCGCAAAACGATGAGAATTTTGAATTACCTCAGAAAATGCATAAAATACAAAGCTCATTTTGTAAATAAATGAAATATAAAAAAAATACATTTATGAGAAAGATTTATCTGAAGCTGTTTGTCAATTTTGAAAACAATATTTATTAAGATTATTATTAAAAAACTTCTTTTAAATTACATTATTATCAAAAACTTTCCAAACATTATATTATGGAAAATTTTCAAAATTATATAAAAACTAAAAATAAGGATAAACTACTCATACCAGAGAATTTGTTTGTATTTTTAGGAATGAGTACAATTACAAACAAAAAACAACACAGCATATCATTACCACTAAGAATGATGCCTTACTTACTTATGCAATATTTTAAATTGTATTAAAAATAATAGTATTATAAATTCATTTTTTTATATAAGTATTTTGTTGTATGTTATTTTAAAGATACTATATTTAAAAAAAACATAAAAATATTTTGTATTTTTTTTAATACTATTTTAAAAAAAAATTGAATTTTTAAAATACTAATATAAAAAATCATTTTAGGATTTTTTTAAAATATGTATTTTGTAATCAAACACAAGCAAAAAATGTTTTTTTTTTTAATTACAAAATAACTTAATTTAAAATTGTATTTGAAATACTAGTATTTTTAATAAAATTGAAATAAAAGTATTTAATATAATGTATAAGTCTGGCTGTAATACGTATTCAGATTTTTGAAAACAGAATAAAAAAATAAAAATAAAACAATATTTTCACAGAAGGTTTGAAAAAATAAATATTTGATTCAACTTTTAAATACTGGTTTAATTTAACAAAACCTAACATGTAGAAGTACAGAATGATTAAAGTTTATTTATTTATTTATTTATCTCAAATTTCAAATGGCATAAGGACTTATTATAATAGTATTTTCATAACGTTATGGATAGATATTAAGGTATACATTTTTTGCAGGCGATTTTGATTAACAATTGAATAACAAATGAATACCCATACAATCAGTAAATTGTAGATTAAAAAATAGTCACACGCTTTACAACAAAATTAGATTATTCAATGCTTAGCACATGTCAAACAACACTATTTTCTAATTATTATCCTATGAAGGATATTTTTTATTTGTATGTAAAGCTATTTTACATTGTCCAAAATATGTGTACATTCACTAAAGTATTAATACACCGCGCGCAAAGAAAGAAAGCCACACTCTACTTTTGGGTGTTACTGTTATTGTTTTTGTTGGTGGTGGGGTGGTGGTGTTATTGTTGTTGTTGTTGTTTTTATAGTGCACTACCACCATAACAAAAACTCATTGTGAGCGCATTTAAGTTCAAGCCCGGCACCGCATAGCGCAGCACTTTAATTGCGGATTCCCTGGCGCTCCATAATGGGGTTAAGTTTTTGTGTCTCTAATGGTGTTTTTCGGGGCTTAATTTGTTGGTAATCTAATTGCATAAGAATTTGTATGAGTATAGAGCTGAGAAGGTTTTGAACGGGTTTCAGTGCTATATATAAAAACATATAGGTTTTTTCTGTATTCTCGGGTTTACATACACGAGAGCAAGTCTGAAGTCAAGCTTTGGCGCGGTAAGGATTACTCTTATATGTTTTCGTTTTGGGAACGATGCGCACATCTGGATTTTGTTATCTTTTCCATTCGATTATAGTATGTACTTGCTGGAATTCTGGATTATAGTTTCCTGAAACTCTGCTTTACCGTAAATGAACACATAGTTATTTTTTTAAATACTTCTCGTATGTGGCAAAGAAAAACTATATAAGACAAACATTAAATATGAAAAAGTTTCGGGAAGTGTTGGTATTAAAATGAAATTCACAAGTTATCTTCTTCAGAAGTATACACACGAAATGTCGACGGGGACGACGAAGACTTTGCAGGATATAAAATGCAGATTCGTGATTGAGCTATATAAAAGAATAAAACTGAAGGCGTTTATTTAAGTTCGATGAGTTAAGTTTTATGTGTGTGTTCGCTCTACAAATCCACGATGGACGAATAAAATCGTGATAGTAAAGTCCGAAATCTTTGAAATCATAAATTTCAATTGTGCCACAAAATCTGAGCAAGATCGAGTGCGAGGGAGGTTTTAAATCGAGCAAAAAATATAGTTGATACAAAAACAAAATCCGTATATAGTTTTATGGACAACAAGTTCGACATATGAAAGCTTAAAGCACACATACACACACACATACACCGACATATGCATTGCTGCAGTTTTTTTACGTTATCGCGCCCTTTCTATATCCGGGTGAGCTCTACTCGATAATTTATTAAAAAAGTTTTCCATACCGTGTGCTTATCGTGTGCCGTTTCGTTGAATCTGTGAAATTGGAAATAAAACTTTGGTGACTGGGTATATTTATATATAGGTATAACATAAGGTATAAATGTATATATACATATACATGAATTGGTTGCATTTTTGGGAAAAAAAGAATACGTATATATTTACTTAGACTTATTGTAGATATAGTTTATATGCACTCTCATGTATAGTATATTTAGCTCTTTTGAGAATATGTCACGAACTGTGCTTTTGTTCACATCGAATGCATATATATATTTATAAATATTTATGTATATATGTATATGAACATATCTATTCACAAATATACTTTTCTTCAGTGTCTTCTATTTTAGTATTTTATCTTTATAGCATATATACATTGCATTCCGGAGGCAAAGGAGCTGCTGCGCTCGTGTGCAATATATTTATATACACAGTTACAAAAGCTCTTGATGTATAAGTCGAAATCTTCAGCAAACTTAATATTTGATGTTACATGAAATAAAGGAGTACAGTGAATACAACGGTTACCGTATATGGAAGGCAAATTGCAGTTAAATATTTAAACAGCACTAGGAACAAAATATTTATAATGATGTGAGCAAAGCTACATTCGTTTCTGGCTCGTGTTTATTTGTGTGTGTGTTTGTGTGTGTGGAATTCGCGCTCTGCTGCTCACACCTTGAATATTCTCTGCTCAGAAATCCTTTGTAAAGATAATTGTGTGTTCCTTTAAAATGAATAAAAACAATCAAAAAGAGTTTCTCTTATGTGTTTCATGCATATTATTTAATTCAAACGTATTTATTAATAAAAATAAATTATAATACAATTCACTTAATTTAAAAATAATATAATTTGTTTGTTTCCATCTATACCTCTGCAACTTATTAATTTTATTTAAATTTTAAAATGCATATGACGTCACCAACAGGCTTTTTAATTTTCGCAATATCGAAATATATTTAAACTTATTCAATTATAATAGTAAATACAGTTGCGGCATTTTAAATAGTATCATATTTTTGCTGCAAAAAAACCATATTGATTTTAATAAATTTATAATTAGGTTTATATATTTATTTATAAATATGAATATTAATATAATTTTAATTTTTTATCACGCTTAATCAAGCACATAATATAAGAATTAAAAAGGATTGGCCAAATTTGGACATTGGGTTTCTTTAATTTAGTGCTTTAAAGAATATCATAGATGCTTTTCGCAACTATAGAGAAAATCCCCACCTTTTATCTATTCTAGCTTCTACCACGATAAAACAATTGTAATCCGTTTTTTTAATGCCTCATCTACTATTCTAACAACAAAGTATTCGGAATTAAACAAATTTGGATACATGAAAAAAAAATACAATACAATACAATTGATTTGAATCCATGCAACTGTATCAAAAACATTGTAGTACTGTACATTGTACATGCTAGCATAAATACTATAAAAAGCATTTAAAAATTCTAAAAAATATTAATTTAATAATTTAAAATTTATCATTTATATTTATCATTAGTAAAAAAACAAAAACTATACCACAAAAAAAGTATTTACCATTTTATCAAAAAAAAAAAAACTTTAACCCATATTTATATTTTTTACTATAGGTGAAGACCAAAAATAATACTTCTCGTTAAATAAAAGATTATTTTTATTTACTAAAAAACAACAACAATTATTGGTTTTTGTAAAAAGGTTTTTTTAGAATTTTTTTTTTAACGAATCGGTACAAATTTCTGTTTTACAAGAATCTGGCATAAAAAATGGATACGAAATTTTGTTATAAACAAATTATAGATGTCAAAATTTTGGCATAAAAATGTTTATGGCGGTTTTAGTTAAGTCTTGGATTTAAGATCGGCAAATAATACTGATCGGTAATACTTTGAAAGCCATTTGATTTGTTGATAAACCATGGTGATACATTGATGAGATGAAAGTTTTTGTCCTCATTTCCGAAATATTTTTGGATTGTACCTTACGATTGGCATTGTGATTGGCATTTTCTTAAAAAGGCTAAAAACAGACAAAAGGTTACAACAGGAAAAAACAAACTATGAAGACCGAGATTGAAGATACAAATTTAAAAATCAGAATTAAAAGGTTGTTCAAATTCAAAACAAAGAGCATTACTGCGCCTACGTAATTTCGGACATCGTTGTTGTTTTCTATTTAGAGACTTTGTCTCTTTTTAAAAACTAAGTCTCTAAAAGTCTCTCTAATCTATCTTTTATAGTACAATTTTTCCTGACGCTTTCTTTAATTTAGCTCAGAATCTTTCTCTTGCTAATTATTACCATTTGTCTTGGTTTTCTTTTTCCTAAGGGCTAAGGTTAGCATTATTTCTAATTGCATTGAACTATTTTTTAATTAAAACATTTAAATTGAAGTAATAGCATCCAACAATTTCTTTTTAATTTTCATTGATTTTTTTACTTAACATCGAAAATTAGTTTTATATTTTTTAATAAATCTAACCAATAACACTAATACATAATGAAAAAAAAAATCAAACAACCGGATTTAAAATACTACAATAAAAAAATAAAAATTAGAAAAATATTAAATTTTTGAAAAAAATAAAAAAAGAACTGAAATAAAATAAAAAATTGTTTAGAAAATATTACATTGACTTTTTTCATTTAAGTTGTAAAAAATAAAAATGGTTTATTTTTAAAATGTTCACTAAAAAATCCTACCCAAACGTTACAAATTATTCTTTAAGTTTTAAAAAAATATTCAAAAGAAAATACTTGAATATCAATTGCGAAGAATTCATAAATGTTTCTTTGGTTTATATTTTAATTGCTGCTACTGTAAACGAAAGAGAGTGTACGAGTATTATGCATTCAATAAGCCCACTTCTGCTGAATTGCTGTTTTGTTGTTGCTGTTGTTGTTTTGCTGTTGATGTTTTTTTTTGCGTTACGATTTTAAAAATTAAAGTAAACACTCTCTGGGAAAATATTTGGCGAAAAATGACATATGCACGTAAACTCAAAATAAAAATTGCAATTCGACACAAACAAAACAAAACACTCGGGCACCGAGTACCGAGCAGGGCAGGTAATTTCAAGTGCACCTGGTCGACACGAAATACAATGAAACGGCTCGATTGTATTTTTGGCTGTTTGTTGATGTAATGTATTTTTAATAGTATACATTTATATATTGAATATTGTTTTTGTATTTACATTTACACATTTATTATTATTTTATAAAATAAATCATATAAAAAAACAGGAAATAATGGAATTTGTATATACGCACACAGATGGAATTTTTGTGCGAGGGGCGGGTACGAGGGTAGATTCACGGTTATATAAATGTTATTTGTTGTATTGAATATATAATGTATATAACGATATAAAGAGTGATGCACAGCATAGGAAGTTGGTTGCAATAAACCACTATCGGTCCATTGGAACGATCCCGCGCCCTAGCTCCATATGTCGTTCCGACAGAATACCGTTGCCAAAACTAAAATTGTTATGTTTTCAATAATATTTTTTTGCGTGAATAGATTAAACTAAATTATTGTTCGAAAATGTGCCATTACTCAATTTCGGTCTGTTCTGGCGTACTTTTGCAGACGGCAACATGGCGGGGGAGTGGCGCGGTGCGGAAACGGCGGAACTGGCATGAAAATAATGTTACAATTTTATATATTTTCGTATATATTGCAAAT
This sequence comes from Bolitophila cinerea, assembly GCA_010015015.2. NCBI lineage: Eukaryota > Metazoa > Arthropoda > Insecta > Diptera > Mycetophilidae > Bolitophila > Bolitophila cinerea. The sequence continues at coordinate 2,923 of JAAAKO020082154.1, read as the reverse complement.
ACATAATATATGAATAAATACATAAATAGTGTATCGTATATATATATATATATATGAACATAATGGCATAGAATTTATAGCATAAATAGTTTTGGCAATACTGGGAAATTCGTTTATTTGCACAATTGTGCTACTCGATTCTCTAGTAAAATATATTCTTGTTTGTTGTGCTTCAATTAGCATATTTAGATTGGCAATATGCTTCGGGGTAATGTGTTCATTCTCGCAGAAAATCTTGATCATTGTTTAAATGTATACAATATATTTCATTATGCAAAAACCTTAAATTTGAATTTACAATAGCCAGCTGTGCATCTAAAATACAAAAAATCAATGCCTTTCATAGAAAAAACACAAAATTTGTCCATTTCCGATGAAATAATTTAAATTCTGTACAAAAATGCCTTTTCCGAATAAAAATAAAAATACTAAAAAACAATGTGTTTTTATAATATAAAACTTTTAATTACGACGAAATTAATTTCCATTCTTCATGGATACGTTAAATTATACAATCCACTGACAAAGATCATTGATTGATAATAGAGGCATTTTAAATTAATTGTAGCTAACATTGGCTTTATATTAAATAATTTGCACAATCTGTTCATAACGGAATCTGCAACCGCATCATTTTTAGTTTGCCAACGGAAAAATTGGCACCCAATTTGGCAAATATAAATTAATTCCATTTTCTAAATAAAAATAATCAATTAAAATATCAATTCATTTATTCCTGTTTTTGCGTGTATTTCAATTATTCAATGTAGTTTTTTTTTCATTTGTTTCAATTTAGTGCTCACCATAAAATGCAAACTTGTCCACCAAATAACTGAAAATCGACCACCAATAAAAATAATTATTGTTCACCGAAATAAAATAAAAGCGTGCCTCTATTAATATAATATTGCGCTCCTGCCATGTGTGCACTTCAATAAAAACGTTATGCATGCGCGTAACTTTAAATTTAAATGTTTAATTTATTTCAAAACAAAAAATCAATGGATATTTAGGCATTTTGACCATTTTGGGATTTACTGCACATTCTGGCTGAAGTGCCAATAAAAAAATGTTAAATCAATTGTTTCGGCTAAGTATACACTTTAGTAGCACTAAGCCAAAATATGGAGATGGTCAAAAAGAGATGGTGAAAACCCGATTTCAAACCTGTATTAGATGGCATCGTTAAATTTTATTAGAGAAAGACGTTAAAGTGTAAAATCATCCTTCATTAAATGATTTGTAGTGGAATAAAAAGAGAAGTTCGAAATAAGGCATAATATAGAAATATACTCATTTTTAAAGCCATAATAATTTTTGTTTAATACATTTTTTAGTCTTTATTTTAGTCTTCTCTGATTTTAGTTTATTTAATAAAGACTCACAACAAATAAAAATATTAATATTTTAAATATTTTTCAAAAGCGTAATGTACACTTATGGGTTATACTCCCAATTATGTGTCATTTAGCTTATTTTTTTGTTAATTGGCACTGAATGTTAAATTGTTGATTGTTAACTGACATTGTGTCAGTGTAAACACTTTTGTTTGTAATTGGCACAATTCTAAAAACTAAAAGTTCATTTTTGCTATATTGTTGTATTCATCGTTTTTTTTGCGTACAATAATTTTTTGACCAAACAAAAAAATTGAGGATTGCATTTCTAATAAATTTATAAATTTTCAATTGTTTTTCAGTAAAAATAATAATAATAGCTGTGGAGCATATTCAAAGAAAAAAACAACCATGTACAATAACTTTTTGACTATACATACAAAAGAAGTTAAAGTAGGCATTTCATAATATTTTTTAATGGTTATTCAGTAAAATTAATTTAAGAGTCTTTAGAAGCTATTTAAGGATAGTTTTGTAATCTTAGCAAAAAAGTTATTGGCACCCTATAATATGACTTTCTAATCAAACAAAAACGTGAGTTGAGCATTTCTAATTATTTTACAATTACTATTCAGTAAACATTGTTTGGTAGTCCTCCAGCACGACCACACACAGTTGTTGTACTCTGCCATAAATTGACTGCCAGTATGTGTGAACGCTCATCACCAATTAGTCTAAATTTCAGGTATCAAAAAATTCAAAACTTATTGACAATTCATATGTGAATAGATATTTTTTTATTGACACTCTAATTTGCACAACTTTAATTCGCAGTGACAGAAAATGATTGGCATGCCCGATTTTTGCCAGTTTAGTAGAACTAGTGTAAACACGGTGCCAATCACGACCAATTAACCGTTTAATTACCCATTAGTGTTCACGTAGCATAAAATAATATATGTGTAAGTATAAGCTTACTAAAATTAAATTTGTCGACCTTACTTCAAGTAAATGTGCATTAACCTAAAAAACTAATATGCACCTAAAATATTTACCATAAAAATAAAATAATAAAAAATGGTAAAAAATAGCAAAAAATTAAAAAGACAACTATATCTCAGAAACATTATTATGTTTTCTGCAGAATACTTAAATTTACATATGTTTATATTTTTATACCATAAGATTATATTATTTTTTACCAGAAAAATCTGAATAATTGTTACAGATATATTATGTCTGAAATAAACATTTTTACATTCCTAATTAAATTCTTATAATAAACATAACAATTTTCAAATAAGTATTTTGTAATATGCATTTTCAAAATTATATTTTCAGAAAATTCGTTTGTAATTTATGTTTCATAATATTATTTCTAAATAAAAAATACTAAATACTTTTTTTTTTTAAATCTTTTTTGAAAATAGAAATTGCAAAATACTTAATTAATAATTAAAAACAATATAAAATCCGGGTATTTTTAAAAACTCCCGCTATAATTCCGTTTTATAATTATACCAAATTTTATAAATACTAAACAGATATACCAGTAATTCAACGACTCCCAAACTATTAAGGAAAAA
>JAAAKO020082043.1:0-22877 GCA_010015015.2 Bolitophila cinerea | reverse complement strand
TGGCACAAAGTGATAACCACCAGTTTCTGTCCATGGCAAACGAGCTTGGTAGTCGGAAGTTGGCCACAAAAGAGGCCTGTAAAAATTGTCTCTCCGAGTTTTTTTGCCAATAGGGAAACGAGCTTCTATAAGAGGGGCATTATAAAGTTGTCATCTCGTTGGGACAACCTAATTTTCTCTAGCTTAATATGACTACATATTCTTATAAGGGTCGTACACTAAAGTCATGTGATTACGTCTTTAAGATATTTATATGACTAAAAATGTTATATGGGTTAACAACAAGCAAAAAAAAAAACAATAAAAAACAGCTTTTATCTAAAACCTAAAATCATGTACTATAGAAACGAAAAGGCACTGGCAGCTAGAATGCAGAAAATATAGTACAATTGGCCCTTCTGTGGCCTTCGTGCTAGACTAGTCTCTGTCAGACGATTCCCTATCCCCTCTTAACCAGAAAATTTAAAACAACATATGGGATTGTCGCAAAATCTTCATCAACAGTATCGAGAAAAAATTTTGGGAAAACTGCAGGCTCAGGGTCACAGAGTCCATTAAACTGCCATGCCGAATGAAAGGGGGGTGTACCTTCTTAACTGGATGATGATGAGGTGATTGGAGACCTACTTGCAGAGACTAGTCCAGCAGGTAGACTGTCTAAAGGACTTATTGTACTACTTACTCATCTAATGAATAAGTTCCCGAGGATAACATAATCCACAAATTCGAAAGCAGTCGAAAGCACAAATCGGAGGTAATGTGATACAGGCATTAAGCAGGCATAACATATGGATATCAACGCACAAGTTGTCGCTAGTATATGTGTAGTGAGCCCCACAAAAAAAAACATGCAAGACAAAAGGACGGGTCTTTACGCCTGTAAGGCAGTATTATGTGGCAAGGATGTATGTTACATACTGCATACCCAACATTGACAGATCTAAAAAATATCGTTTATATTTCCTCATTCCCTCAATATGAAATTTTGGAAGTATGTTTCTAAAGAAAACAAGGCTGCAGCAGACGAAGTCTTTCCTACCCTCAACTAAATAGTGATGGAAATTCGGAAATCACTAGGTGTTTCGTTATGAAAATTAGTTCTGAGAGTTCTGGAGGTAATATGAAATGACCTTAGAACAATCAAAACAAACTTTCATCACTGTCCTACTAGCGATATGTCTAATGCTTTCTCCCAAGATATCCCAAAAATATTTTTGAGATTAGGTTGAAATTTGCTGTTAAGAATTTTGAGGAGATGTTTTGCAATTTGCAAATTTTGAGTCAATATTCTCACTAGAGTAAATTGGAATCTGGTCAATGGTACACTCCCGCTTGTGGACGCAGAAGTTTAATACACTGATGGCTCCCTCCAATTATTTAACTCTGGTGCCGGAATACTCCGGGCTAGTACTCCGCCCATCGAGATCTCTTTCGCACTAGGACGGTATTCCAGACCGAAGTTTTTGCTATCCTAGGATGCGCCAGAGAAAGGGCTCTCTCATATTGTAGTAACAATCGTTTCTATATTTGCTCTGATAGCCAGGCGGCATTTCAAGCTTTAGGCGCTTACAGATTTACGTCTAAACTAGTGCCTAATTGCTGGTAATGATCTCCAGAATATTTCACTTCACAACAACGTGAGTTTGATTTGGGTCCCAAGCCACTCTGGAATCCACGGCAAAGAGAACGTTGACAGCCTAGCCAAAAACGGTAGCGATACCGTTTTCAATTGGCTGGAACCCTCCATCATCAACCCTAAGCAAAATCAGGATTAGGGATTTATTGTTGTCTCGACTGGCAATCCACTCGATTTTTTAAACATATTGTAGAGTTTACAAACTGTTTCTAAAGAAACCATGTGCCACAAAAACCAAATCCTATCCACTTCATATCTGCTACTCTGCTACACCAGAGCCTAAACTCTCAATGCGTTCCGGATTCTACCAGAGTCGCTCCATCTTCTACCACTCGCAAAGAGTTTGCCAGAAAATAAGGCCGATTTGTGTACAACCAACCCTAAACCTGGGTCATACTATAATGGGCCAATCACTTTGTTTAAAGTCCTGGAATCGCCTTGAAGTAGTCGGTCCCCCCAACAAGTCATCATCATCATCATCATCAGCAGTTTTCCATTTCTCAGATCGGATGATTTTAACCAATCTGTCATCATATCTATTAGAATGGTACTTTTTTTTGGTTGACTTTGACAATTTCGGATTACTTTTCTTTCTCTGTGATGGTTAAAGAAATAAAATATCTATGAAGTTCATCTGGACATACTTTATGTGACCTACAACCGTCTGTCGGTTTAGTCTGGCCTAGCATTTTTCTTCATTCGAACCCTATTCCTGCCAACGCTCTCAAAACTGCGACGCCTAGTATTTGAAGCGGTGCCTTTCGGTCTACATCTACATAACCTTCTTCTCCTTTCGGGTTAGGATTGAGCTGTCGATACCCGTCATTTTAAAACCCGGGTACCCGGTTTTATAAATATTTTGGGTCAAATACCCAAAAAACGGGCTTAAATCCGAAAACGGGCCTAGACCCGAAAAACGGGTTTCTGTTGAATTTCGAGGCCGGACCTGTTCTTAGGTTCTTTATATGAATATTTCCATGTGATTTATGCTAATCTTTCTATACTCAATTTCATTATTTTTTGGTACTCATTAGTTTTTATAAAATTGATTACCGATTCATTTAAAAATATTTTTAAAATAATAATGGATGCTTGAAATTACTTTCAATTTGAAATGGTTTGGATAAGTATATTTTGAAGCAAGCAATTATTTCAGTATTCTTTATTCCATGCAATTTACGGGTCTGGGCCCGAAAAACGGTTCTCAGTTGAATTTTGGGTCCAGCTGTTGGATTTTGAACTTTTATGAGGGCCCTAATATGAGGCAAGCCCAAACGGCGAAATGGTTGGCTTGCAAATTGCGATTCTGAACTAGAAATTTTGGGCTCACAAGCGCTCATTTGAACTGTCAAATGCTCGCCAAATATTTTTTGTAAGCCCTTCAGTGAGGTCCGAATAAAAAAATATTTTAATCTTCAGTAAATTAAAAACTTATTGCAAGTAAATTTAACTATATAAACCTATTTTTACTTGATATTATAATAATTCAAGATCTCATAATTAGGAATTATATCTTTTTGTACGTTTTATCTTAAACACAAATAATGTAAAATATAATTAACATTAAAAAAACGAGTTTTCAAACAGTAAATGAAAACATTTCAGTATTGAATTAAAAAAAGACAATTATTGAAAATAAAATAAGATGTTTAACCCGCAGTCTATCCTTTCACTCGCACACTTTTGCGTTCATAATCGCGATGCGGCCAAAACCGAGCTCAGAATATGAGTGAGCTTCTAACTCGCTCCCTCGCAAAAGTTCAGAATCCAGCAGCAGGCCCGAAAAACGGGCTTGGGCTCGGAAAACGGGCTCGGGCTTAAAAAACGGACTTAGGTTCGGAAAAAGGGCCCGGACCCGGTTCTTGTTTTTTCAATGGACCATGTACCTGAAATTTTTAGGCCCGGGTACCCGATTCTTTTTCCCCTGATAAATTGACGATAAAGTTGCTCAATTCAACCTAATATGGACGAAAGCTCTACGAGTGCTCGGAGCATGTAGGAATTACGTGCTGGACTAGTATTACTGAGACGGCCCCCAACTCCTCTTTCCACGCATGAATGGATTATAAGGATGCATTTATAGCTTGTTGCTGTTTGAATGGAAGAACAAAGATTCTGCACGGAGAGATGTGATGAAAACGTATTAAGTTTTTTTTTGCCACTGCATCTATTGAAGAAAATGATTGATTATAATTTATGGTTTCCAATAAATCATTCACAAAGTTTCTTTGTCGTCAGGGACAGTCGAAGTCTATAGAAACAGGCTTAAATGATAGCCTCTAAAGCTTTACTACTTATAAAAATATGCCACTACTTTAAATTTTCACAAAATATGGAGCAGATTTTTAAATAGGACCTGACTTGACGCAAGACCTAGATTCTGATATAGAATTCGTTGCACTAAATCTTGGTTACTCGGTAAAGTTTGATCTCCACTCAGATGAGTCCTTGCTCCGGCCAGCATTGAAAACACAGTAATACTCGACTGAAAGATATAATCACTTTGGACGTTTTCGGATTGTAATGGGGTTCGAAGTAGTAGGACCTGAATTTCGTTTGGTACGTTTTTGTTTCTGTCAACAGTTTCTCGACGAAAGTCTCTTTCCCAAGTGTATGTCTTTGACATTTTGAGTATGGTCTTTTTTGGGTATTGACTAATGACATTTTGAGTTTTGACTAAGGTATTTTTTGACTGGTGATTCATTTATTATTACTCTTGTAGCTGGCTTTGGTAAATTTATTCTCATCGTTGCCTATGAATTCTAGTGTATAGGTTAGAAAAGACCTATACTAGATTTCGTCTGGCTATGCTTTCTTCTCTGTATAAACTTCCGTCTTCCTGTTACCGTTTTAAAAAAGTAATTTCTACATTTTTAGTTAGGTTATGCTTTTGAAAACCCCAACAACAAAAATAACTCAGTACACTATATGGACACAACATGTGAGACGTGCGACACTCATTCATAAAAGTTCATCCTTACTTTCGAGAGCGCGCAGACTTGGAGATGCTCCAAGCGATCACATACACTCACCATACAAATATTTAAACACACTGTATTACTACTTTATATATGTTTATATATTATGACAAGTCAAGGCCGGCTAGCAAAATTATTAAACTGCATTTCTAAACGCTCTATTATACGAGTATATACAAATCCTGTCTGCATCAGGCTATAAATAACGTGCAAGCAAGACAGCACGCAACGCAGAAGAACTCGATATATACTAGTACGATGAAGCTGACATGTTAGCCAGACGGCCACGGTAGCGAGCTGCTGAAACTTTAGTCATTAAAATCTTTCTTTTAACTTCATTTGGTATATGACCGTCGATTGTTTTTTCGAGACCCTTTTAAGTTTTAACCCACTTCCACTTATCTAATCAAGCTTAAACTGGCACATAGACTAGTTAGCATGGGACTTAAAAAAGAAAATAAAAAAGGTAAAAATACAAAAAAAAAAAAAAAAAAAGATTTTGTTTTAAAAAAATATTTTTAACCTCTTGTTAATAGCTTAAATTTGATTTTGTGTGCTACTATTCAATCAGCCGCCAGAAGCAAAACAAATTTTGATATTAGTCAACCGCATGATTTTTTGACGGCTGACATGTCTGCTATATAGTTGGTACAACAGTATTATCGTACTGTGTATAATTGTGTATACTATAGATTTCCGGAACAAGCACGCTATACTATGCGTCAGAGAACGTTGCCAAGTATCGAGCTTAATATTGAGCCAAATACTTGTGCGATTTATATGTATATATACTCGTACATTGAAATGCATACTATGTATAAAAATAACCCTCCACTTTAGTATAGCACCTACAAAATGTACTATATGATATCAAGTATATTACGTAGGATTAATTAAATGTGATGTACATCATTGAAACGTAGAGCCTTTATATACTATAAACTATATTGTATGTAACATATTGTGGCAGACAAACTTGCGCCAATCAGCTGGGTTGACGTTTCATTGCTGAAAATAGATAACCTCTCACCGTCACTCAAAAAAAGCATATAAATGTGTGTATACAATATACTTATCTATTCTTTTCAGATATACATTTCTATAGATATATATTTTATGGTCTAAATCAGCGATTCCCAACCTTTTTTCAACCGCAGCCTAAATTTGAAAATTAGGTCTTGCCGTGGTCCAATTTGCACGAGAATACTCGCAAGTACCCCAGATTTGGTAGGGATCCTTTTCCTGATCACGTATTTACTCTAAAGTTTGTTAATTTTCGGATATTCATCCCCTTAAATACACTTCTTTTCAAGAATCATTTAAACAATGATACAATATTAACTTTTAACGTTACGGGGACTTTTGCGAAATAATATCAGTAATATAATATAAATAATATATTAGGAATATCTTGAGAATTTTGAGAATATAATTATTATTCCATCCTTACACGGAAAGAAACGAAAAAATAACTACTGTATGTATATAATGTTTCTCAGAAACAATAATATGATTTATACAGATAATTGATTTCTAATAAATAATATTTTCGATAAACATCGACATTGATTAAAAATATCTGTCACAGACATTATGTCTGCTAAAAACATTTTGATATTTTTAATCAATATAACGTAATGTATAATAGTTTTAGACAGTTTTTTGAAAGTTTATTAGACAGTCTTTTAGGTAGTATTTTAGACAGTATTTTATACAGTCAGTTATACAGTTTTTTAAACAGTCTATTATACCGTCTTTCAAATATTCTTTAAACAGTCTTTTAGATAGTCTTTGAGACAAGACAGCTTCTTAGACCGTTTTTTAGAGAGACTATAAAACACTCGTTTATTCAGCATTTTAAAAGTTTTTGGACGGACTTTAATACAGTCTTTTAGACATTATTATACAGACTGCGTTATAAAGACTGTTATACAGTCTGTTATACAGACTGTTATAACGTCTTTTAGACATTCTAATAGACAGTCTTTGTAACAGTCTTTGTAACAGTCTTTGAGGCCTTTAATACAGTCTTTGAGACAGTCTTTGAGACAGTCTTTGAGACATTCTTTGAGGCAGTTTTGGAAGCAGTCTTTGATACAGTCTTTGATACTGTCATTGAGACAGTCTTTGACACCGTCTTTGAGACAGTCTTTGAGTCAGTCTTTGACACCGTCTTTGAGACAGTCTTTGAGACACTCTTTGAGACACTTATTGAGACACTTTGAATCAGTCTTTTAGACAGACTTTGAGACAGTCTTTTAGACAGACATTGAGACAGTCTTTGAGACAGTCTTTGAGACAGTCTTTGAGACAGTCTTTGAGACAGTCTTTGAGACTGTCTTTGAGACAAACTTTTAGAAATTATTTTAGACAGTTTTTAGACAGTATTTCAGTTAGTAGTTTAAGTTTTTAGATTGTCTTTAATACAGACTCTTAGGCAGTATTTAAGACAGTGTTTTATACAGTCAGTTATACAGTATTTTATACAGTTTTTTAGAAAGTCTATTAGACAGTCTTTTAAAAAGTCTATAACAGTCCATAAGACATTTTTAGAAACGAGATTTATTATTGTATTTGACAATATTGTAAACAGTCTGTTAGACCGTTCTTAGACCGTTTTGTTTACAGTTAATTTATTTTATTTTGTAGTCAGTCAATAGGACTTCTTTTAATTAAAAAAGTTTTGACGACTAAATACTTTTTGCTTGTATTTTGATTATTTTATCTATAATCAAGCCTTTTCCTAAAATTTTAGTACTTCTATATTAAAAACACATTTTACCGACAAGTTCCAACTTTTAAATATTTATTTAAAAAATGTTTGTGATAAACATAATATATTTTCTACAAACATATTTATGTCTGTGCTCGATATAATTATTTTTCAGTGTATCAAATCCTCTTTTCATCAATTGCGGGATATAGGGGCCGATATCGCACACCAGACACGTGACCATTTGTACCTTACTTTTTAATTTTTTTTTGTTTGAGCAATCCAATTGGTAGGAGTCCTAATTTGCCTTGAAATGGACTCTAACAGACAAGCCAAATATACATATTTTTGAGTCCTTTCTTTGCTATATTTCATAACATCAACGTCATCTATCCGTGTTCTATTCTATTTCGTTTGTATAATTATTAAAGGCATAAATGTCCCGTTTTTCGAAAACTTATAGCCATTTCCGAAGAGTATTTATAGCTAATGTAACCTACTGAATTTTTGTTCATATTCAAAAAACACTCAATAAATAAAATCTGTTGCCGCTGCCCGGTCTCAAACTGACGACTCTGGATCATACATATCTACCGTGCACAATTTCGACGCGTTGTCCCTCTCGGCTATTGCGTCGGTACAACAACAAAATTAATATTCTAAATAGTATGAAATATTTCAGAATATTTTAATAATATTGAGAATATTTAAAATAATTTAGTAATATGGAATATAATGGTAATTTTCTGGGCTGATGGGGAACCACTATAATGTTTTTCTTTATTACATATAACACATCGGCATCAATTTAAAATCCATTTGATTTTACGAAAGTACTAACCTTCAAATGATTAATGTCAAAATCTGATGACATTCCGATCATTAGTTAACATGTTACAGTAGTTTGAGTGACGCTACTTCTGTTATTTTAGAAACAATGTTTGAATCCATGGTTTCTGAGAAATATCGTTTGTTGTTTTATCATGCCATTTGATGGGAAAAAACACCGTTGAAGCCAAAGCTTGGCTTGATAATTGTTATCCGGACTTTGTTCCGTCGAGCCAGATGGTTGAAAATTGGTCTGGTGACTTTAAACACGGACGTACAGACACCGATGATGCTTAACGTTCTGGAAGGCCAAAAGTCGTGGTTACACCGAAAAAAAAAACAGAAAAAATTACAAAATAATTTCGGAAAATCGCAAAGTGAAGTTGCAGGAAATAGCTGACTCTCTAAAGATATCCGAGGAACGATTACACTTAATTTTGCATGAACATCTGTCCATGAGAAAGATGTATTCGAAGTGGGTACCGCGTTTGGTCACAGTGGATCAAAAACAACAGCGTATAATTCTGAGAGCAGTTTGGAGCTGTTTCGGCGTAATAAAAAGGTTTTTTTAGCGGTATATGTGACAATGGTCTAAATTTGGATTCACCACTACACGCTAGAGTAAAATCGGCAGTCAGCTCAGTCAACTGCAACCGGCGAATCACGTCCGATCCGGCCAAGAACCCAAATTTCAGCTGGCAAGGTCATGGCATCTGTATTTCGGGATGCGCGTGGAATTTTGTTCATTGAATATATTGAAAGAGCCAAGATGGTCATGATACATGGCCAACTGGTGCGTTTGAAGGAGGAAGTGTCAAAAAAACGTTTTCAATCAAAGAAGAAGATAATCTTGTTTCTCCAAATTAATGCATCGTGCCACAAGTCCATCATGGCAGAAATAAAAGAATTGGGCTTCGAATTTCTTCCGCACCTACCGTATGGTCCGGCCCCCAGCCACTACAACCTGTTCGCAGACTTGAAAAGAAGGCTCGCCGGAAAATATTTGGCTCGAATAATGAAGTCATCGATGAAATTGAGGACAAAGATAAATCGTTCTACATAAAGGGTATCGAAATGTTAGAGCGCTGTTGGGCTGATCTCTGTTGAAGGATATTATGTTCATGAATAAAATGATTGTTGCCCTAAAAATGTTTTTTAGTTGGTTTTACTACGGACTTATCTGCCGATGTGTTTTATTTTAAATATATATGCAAATGAATTTTACGTGTTAATAAAGCACTGCTTCTTGATGGGTTAAAGTCCCTAAAAAGGCCTTTTAGTTGGCTCACGAAGTGTTACGGAACATCTTTCCTGATAAAAGCAACCGTTTGCAGAGGGTCTTGCCAATTTCGTTGTGGCCGTTAAAGCTCCAAATGAGAACAATGTGTTTTGGACGTCCAATAGAGATGGCGACTCAAAAAAACGTCGAAAAGTCTATCTTATTGTTTTGATATTGAATTACCGCAAAGTGTAATTAAGGAAGATATATGGAAGATCATAAAGAGGCCAACAAAGCAAAATGGTTATCTTTTTTCACAGAACATTTGGGGATGAAAAACTGTGCGGCATCCACGCATTTGCATCACTGTGCAATTTGGAGGTCCTTTAGCGAAATCCATCGGACTATTGACATCGATTTGTGACCATGGATGAGACATTAATCTATCATTTTACCTTAGAGGCAAAAAGTCACTTGCAAAATGATTCGATTCGGGTAAGTGTTGGCACAAACGCTCAAAGACACAATGAACTGCTGGGAAGGTTATGGCAAGCATTTATTGGGATACGGATGGACTCATCTTCATTGACTATCTCGAGATAAGCAAGACTATTAACAGCGACTATTACGTTGCTACCGCTTTAATGCAGATGTATCACCACGATAATGCACCTGAACACACTTCGGTCAAAACAAAGGCTAAATTAAACTAATTACGATTCGAACTGATGGTTCCTCATCCAATGTGACCCCTAAAGATTATCTCCTCTTTTCCTATCTCAAAAGGTGCTTTTAAGGAAGTTTTTTTCACACATGAGGAGGTGATATATTTGTTTTGGTATTTTGAGAGGTTTTGGTCTAACTACTATCTAAAAGGGCATTAGAAAGTAGAAAGGAAACTATTGAAGAAAAAAGAATTTATCAAACATTTTGTTTCTTTATTGAAAGAGCCGCTACTTATCAACCCATAAAGTATTATATAAAATATGGTGTATACTATATTAGGTATAGTAAAAAGGCCTCGCGCGGACCACAGGTTGGGAATCGCTGGTCTAGATAATATATATATATATATATATATATATACTCGTTGATATATGTCTAGTCTAGATAAGGTAGTTGGCAATTATAAAGTCCCACAGCAACAGTATACAATGTATTGCATATAATAATAGATTGGTTTGGTGCCCATTTCACCGCAACTCCATTGTTTCGGAGAGGTGAAAGGTCGGTGGGTAGGTGAGTTCGAAATTGTGTGTGTGTGTTGTGTGTGTGTGTGTGTGTGTGCCCTTCTGTGTTTATATGATTGTGTATTTAAAACATAATAATCACGTCATTCTCTGCCGTTTTCGTCCTATAAGCGCAATGCATTTTCTATGCGGCGCACATAGTTTCCTTTCTTTAATGCATACGTTTAAAAAATAGAATGGAAAATGCGGGAAAATATTGATTTCCGTGTGTGTATGTGTAACTGTCTGTGTGTTTTTATGAGAAAAGGGTGTGTGAGAGTGTGTATGTGCTAGAAATATACCAATCAACTAATGGCTGGCAAAAATATAGGCAAGTATTTATTTATGAACGAAACATATGAAAGGAATACATATTGTTGGAATTAAAAGAGGGTGCTGGTTGAAGGTTATTACGCTCAATATCAGAGTATATAAATGTAATATACCTCAACATTTACACATTTTTTTATCTTATAAAGTCTAGCGCTGATGATAAATGGGTCTGATATGGCTATATTTTCATTGTTTGCATATATGTAAATAATTCAATGGGCACAAACTCCGACGGCAATCCTTAAACTAGAAAACCAATTGAAAGTTTTTTTAGATAGACATAGAGAGATACGCATAGAGAGACAAGAGCTATTAACGACTATATATGCGTGTTGGTGCGTGTATCTTTAGTTCTCGACAAATGAATTAGTTTTAAGTTATTCATACGAAACCATTCAAACGCAAGCGGTCTGAACTCTCACGGTTCTCTTTTAATATGCGCCCGCGAGGACATCTCAAAATAAATACGCCCGTTTGAGCGAGCACTCTTGACCGTGAAACAAAAGAAACACGTCATATTGATAAGCAGCTTGAAAGGACTAAAACTTAGGCGTAAGGTTCATTTTATTTTGAAACTTTAATGATTCGTTATTTAATTTATAATAATATATTTATTATTTTAAAATAATTAAAATTTATATACGGTATTAGATAATTAAGTGGTTTTAAAAATATTTAAAATGTTGAAATAATAATAAAATACCGCAAAACAGTTGAACCAATAATATTAGTGTCCTTAATATTATCTTTAGTGGCGTTTATAATACAAACTATACGGGGAGGTGGACTTTTGAGGCAAAGACAAATGCACTGCTATTATGCCAATTGAGGCACTGTATATTTTCGCATATGAGAGAATATGAGAATATGACAAATGAGGCACGGACAAATTCGGCTTTTTATTTAATCTACATCGCATTTTAATTACTGTATAAAAAAGTGACGCATTTGTCCGGACAAATGGATGTTGAATTATAGACAATATTCTGTTGATTGATTTTTGTTGTTTTAAAAAAACGGCGCCAAAAGAAAAGCGCACGGCACCGCTAAATGAATTTAATTTACCAGGTGATAAAGAGAAAAGTAGTGGCCAGTATTTTTCTTGTTTTTGTCTGGACAAATGCGGCACTTTTTTATATAGTGATATAAATACGATGTACATAAAATAAAAAGCCGCATTTTTCTTGACAATGTGCTGCATTTGTCCGTGCCGCATTTTTCATGTGCCTCATTTTCCAAATGAGCTCGCCTCATTTGTCATGTGACTGAAATATAAGTGCCACAAATGTCTAAAGTGTTTGCCTTATTTGTCATGTGCCTCATATGTCTTAGACTCATGTGTCTTACTATGGCGTTTTTTATATTTTTTTAACAAGTATACTCATAAACTGCTAATAAAAAGAAAAAAATATTATAAAATCAAAACATACAATTAAAAAATCTTTTAAAAGTTGAAAAATTAAACAACAAATAAACGTTGGCCTATTATCACTGCGTTATGTCACCGTTACGTTTAATTCGTCGATTCATGGTATTAATCATTGTCTGGCATTCATCTGGAGTGGTATTAACCCTAATTTATTGAAGGCGAGTCTGCAGCTCAAGAATTGATTTCGCAGGGTTAATTTTGCCAATCAGAACGCCATCCATTCTAAAATTGGAATTTGTTTTTCTAAAAAACCATTACTTTGTGGGCTTGGCTGTATGGAAATCTTAAGTTCAGGAATTGATGGTGATTCTAGGATGATTTTGTACTTCACACCAATTACAGTTCTGTTAACTACCCCAACTCCTCTTACCGACATACAACCCCACACCATTAGTTATGCTGGAAACAGGAAGACAGTCTCTATGAAAAGTAGTGATGTCGATACCCAACTTTGCATTACCCAGGACTATCGAGACCCGGGTACCCGGTTCTTTATCGTTTTTTTATTTGCAACCGAAAAACGGGTGTGAACACGAAAAATTGGTCTGGACCCGAAAAATTGGCCTGGACACGAAAAACGGATCCCAAAAAAAGTAAAACAGATGTACGTCCGTCTTTACTCACGGTCCACTCAAAGAAAAAAGTTTTTTTTTGCTACTAGATTTTGAATCTTCTTTTCATTTGGGTCAAACCAAAAATAAATCAAACTGATGCTCCACTTCCGACATTAATCTATTTTTACAAAGAGACCTAAATTGATACCTTCCCGAGGTTGTTTCGCTATTGGAGTGTAGGTGGCGCCATTTGTTTATTTCGAAAACATAATACACTATCTTAAAACTAATACTTATAAAACAATACAAAACATTTTAATTATCTTATAAATGTTCTTTAATAAAACGAGATAGAACTTTCATAAAGAACTTCATGAAAATGAGTAAATCATATTTTTTACTTGTATAATTAAAACTATATTATGTTTAGTAGAATATCTATGAATCGGATAGAATCCGTGAGTATGAGACACTTTTGTGTCTCGAAAATTGATCTGTTGTTTCAAATTGAAACAATATTATTACAGCAACCTAACCTAGTTCTTAAAACAAATACTTAAATCTGTCATTTTGTATAGACACTTTTTTTATTGGGGTCATCTTTTTATGTTTATTATTACAAAAGTCTTTTTTAAATTCAATTCAATATTCATTGTATACTCGTATATCAAAACTAATTTCTTTCCATCTCTTTTCGTTTCAGGATGAACTCAACGGAACTCTGACAAGGGGTCAGTCATGTGGGATCGCATCCCCTTGCTTGGGGCTCTGATCGGACTGACGCTCTGCATCTCTGTGTGGCGGATCTCCTCGCAAGAGCCTCAAATCATGTACACAAGCTTTGCTCTTACCAATGACACCACCTCCTATCCGCCGCCCGTCTCTCTGGACCAGTTGCAGCCGAACGACTTTAGTACCCTCATAGACGTAGACAATTTCTTCTTTCTTATGAACCAACAGTCGTGCGCACAAATGGCCAAACCCCCAAGCACCCTGGTGCTAATTCACTCGGCACCGGACAACTGGAACAAACGGAATGTGATTCGTGAGACCTGGGGTCAACCGGATCCTCGGAGTCGTATCATATTCCTGTTGGGCACCGTAAACTCAACGCTGCTACAGCACCGACTCGAGCAAGAGAACGATTTCTTCGGTGACATGGTACAGGGTAACTTCGTCGATGCCTACCGGAACATGACCTACAAACACGTGATGGCATTAAAGTGGATGACCTACTATTGTCCAGACGTTAAGTATTTGCTGAAGACCGACGACGATGTGTTCGTGAACGCACCGATCCTGTACGAGTTTCTGGACAGCAGTGCTGCAGATCGTCAAAACCTGTTGCTGTGCGATCGTACGCTAAAGGCACGCGTTAGCCGGAGCTTCCGGTCCAAGTGGCGTGTTAGTACGCATGAGTATCCGGATCGTTCGTATCCGACCTACTGCCCAGGTTTTTCGATCGTGTACTCGGCTGACACTGCCTTTAGTCTGTACAAAGAGGCACAGCGGACACCGTACTTCTGGATCGATGATGTGCACATAACGGGAACTGTGGCTCAGGCCACGAACACCACGATTACGCCACTCGGGAATCTACTGCTGAATCGTAGTCAGTTGAGCAGTATTTTCAATGGTAACCTCAATGCGTCGTCTACACTGTTCCTGTTTACGACACCTATACTTACCGAGGAACAGATCAAAACACTGTGGCGCCTGGTCGTTGCTCCTGCTGTACCTGCGGACTCATTTACCTAGATCTTCAGATGCGCACGTCTATTTTACATATACACTCTATATATAAATAATAATTTATATTTAATGTATATGTATATAAGGATAATATGATAATTATTTTTGTACACATGCAAAAACAACAACAAAAAAACTAACGGAGGAAATACCTCTTATAAAAAAACATAAATTTCTCTGTGCTGTCAAGGTCAAATCACGCGAACAAAGATTTGTAGGTTATTTTAAGACTGCTTAATGTGTACTTTTTATGTGTATATTTTAGTGAGGCATTTCTGTGCGAACGAGCGTAAACTGTGCTTATATGTGTGCGTGTCTGCGCGTGTGTATGTGTGTGTGTGCCTGAGTTTGTGTTGCCAAGTGTTCAAGACGCAAGAAAGCGTGGTGTGTACCCTGTGTGGAGGTCCTTGCTCCTTGTTATAAGCTCGTTCATTATTGCATCTCGATGTATATTATACCAAATACTGAAGAACAAAAAAAAACTATAAAAATGTATAGGAAATCAGTTTTTGAACTATATAACTACAAAAACTGTGCACCACAGAAAATAATATAGCTAGACAAAAAAAAAACACTTTATAAAAATGCTAAAAATTGTATTTCAAAATTTAAAAAATATATATGGAATTTAAAAACGATATTATATATAGTCAAATTGATGACATAAAAACAAAACGGCCAACACAACAACAACAACAACAAAATCAAGAATCTTACTTAATTAACATTTGAAAATGTTTTATGAATGTTTAATTTGATTAAAGACACAAAAGTTCAGAAACAATTTGTCAACCGCGAATTGCTCAAATTTGAAGTAATTAGTCATATTCTATAGACTAGACAATTGTGTAATTTAATAAATAATAATAATAATAATTTGAAGAAAAAATGCAATTTTTTAGTAATTGGCAACAACAAGCCGTGGCATTAAGATCAATTTGTGTTTTTTTAATATTAAATACTTATTTGCAATAGTTTAGGTAAAAACTTAAAATAATTTAATACACGTGGACTTATACATATATATTATATATTGTTTAATACATCTATTATAAATATAAAAAAATGATACTGTTTTGTTTATGTTAAACATTAATAAATGAAAGAAATTATAAACTGTACAAGGTGGATTTCATTCTTTTGGGCGGTGCTATTTTTGTACATATATATGAGTGGCAGAAGAATATAGCGGTGGAAATACAAAACAGTTTATGGTCCCTCGAACCCTAAAATGGAAACTATATATATTATATACGAGGGTAGATTAAAAGGTTTCCAGAATAGCCAAAAATGCAGTATTTAAACAGGTTTTTGTTTTTAATTTTCAACATAGTCTCCTTGCAGGGCGATAGACTTTTCAAAGCGGTGCTCCAATAGTTTTAAGCGGCGATGATTTAAAGAGCAGGGGGAATGCGGCACTACTTCGTAGCTCAATTCAACCAGTTTGGTCTTGGCGATTCGGGATGAAAGAGCCGGCGCGTTGTCGTGGTGGAAGAGCACTTTGTTCCGCTGCAAACGAGGTTGTTTCTTCTTCAATGCGCCGTCTAATTGATCCAATAAATCGCTGTAGTATTGCCCCTTGACCGTTCTTCCCGTCTGCATAAGTCGATTGCCTTCTTCGGAGAAGATTCGCCTGAAAAAGTCCAACTTCTGCTTGGTGTCTGAAGTGTAGTGTTGGATTCATGTTTCCTTGACGGTCACGAATCGGCAAATAACACCTTTGGATTACTTTGCAACATGGCCAAACACATTTTTGAAATGTTCATACGATTTTGCTTATTTTCCATAGTCAGCAAACGCGGCACCCATCGCGCCGACAGCTTCCTCATGCACAAATGTTCGTGCACGATTTTTTGCGCACATGGTCACTACTATTTCGCACAACTTCACTCGACGATCGGCTAACTCTATATCAAGGACTTTGTCGACCATTTCCTAATTTGTGGCCGTTTTTGGACGTCCACTGCGTGGTTCATCCTTGGTGCTTGTACGGCCACGTTTGAACTCGCTTGCCCAGAAACTGACAGTGGAAAATAAAGGTGTGGTGGTGCCATGGACTTTCCATCCATCCAGAAATGTTTGATGACTGCACGAAATTCGTGTTTATCCATTTTGTAAAAGTGCCTGACTTGCTTCACAAAACTGCCTAGTAAACAAGAACTGTACGACGTATCTGTCTGAACATTTTACAGCTTTCCTAAAATTGGTTGGCAACCGTCATAACAAATTCGCGATACGCGAACAATATCTTGCCAATTCCGGAAATTTTTCAATCTACCCTCGTATATATGATTTTTTATACTTTTGGATGTTGTTACCTAATTAAAGCCGTCTCAGATCTTCATCTTTACAGTCACTTACTGACATATCGTCCACTAAGGATACAATACTCCTATCATAAAATTTGATGTTTTTCAGAGTAAGTTAAATTTACGTACATATCGTACAAAAACTAAGAAAAAAACCTTATTACCAACAAATGGTCTAAAATAAATGGTAGATCTATTTTATTTTTAGTGGACGATATATAGTTTTAGAAAAGTTCATAATGCGTTTTTAATTAACTAAATTGCAATAAGGCAGGTGGACCGATAAAACTTCAAAGACAGCAAAGTCTAGAAAACGCCACTTTTTTAAAACCAATTTTTGAAAATATTTATTCATTCATTTTAGAATAATATAATCTTAATTTTAAAGTATTAGAAGCGCGCTATTAGAAGAAAAAAAGATTGCTTGTTTTTTAGCAGTATTGTGCTTGTTGTATAGAAAGGAGTAGAAGCTGAAGTAATAGCTTTCAAAAAAGGTGTGGTTTTCTCTGCAGTTTACCGTTTATTGAATTCCCTATAACCATAATACCCCAAAAATAATTTCATCTGTTCGTCCCTATTTGATACCTACCGCAAATGATCACCAATATTGTTTAAACTGTAATTCCAAAAATAAGTTCGGTTGGCCAATTCTACATTAACTTTGGAAAATGTATTGCAAAACAATCCAGCATGCGGATAATAGCATCTTTGCAAATTGACATAATTTTATTATTAAATAAATATATAGCATGGATCAAAAAGTATCCAGACTAAGTAAGAAAAACGCAATATTTTCGCAAAATTGTTTTTTATTCATTATTAATCACATCATTTCCACTTCTCTAACTTTTCGATACCGCATGTTTATAAAACGCTTGAACTTTGCTCGCAAAATAGGCCGCAGTTACTGTAATTACTTTTTCGTTGGTGCGATTTTTATCCCTGTAGCATCCCCTAAATACGGGGACCTGCAATTCATGCAATTTTACCAACGTATCCATTAACTTGTGAGACGGTTCATTGTCTTGCTGGAATATTGGTTTTTTCTTTGCCATATGGAAGCGATTTTTCTTTATTTCTTCACTTAATCGGTCCAATAACGGTAAATAAAATTCAGAATTGATCCTTTTTCCTTTCTCAAGATAGTCAATTAACAAAGTACTATACGCATACCAGAATACTGACGCCATAACCTGTTGTGTTTTGGTCGCTTTAGAGTTCATCCACCTGCCTCAACCCACTCAGCTGAAGTTTATTGGTATATTTAGGTTTCATCCATGGTACATATCAATTAAAAAAACGATTAATTATGGTTAAAAAGCTGCAGAATGTCCTCCAAATCAAAGTAGCTTTTAGTCCAATTGTCATGAAATTTTTACACATAACCTTTAAAGTATGTCTCTATCGAATGCCGTAATAGATTTTGAATTTGTGGTTCGATCTATATGTCAATCCGGAAACTTTTTTATCCATGAAGTATGCCTAATTTAATATATTTTTTAGGGAAATCTTAAATCCATTGTCTTCAGACCACCTTTTGATAATGTCAAGCTCAATATTAACGAGATTAATAATGTCAGGACCACTAACTTCTAACAATGGCAGCAGACATACTGCAATCCCCACTGAGACATTCACTGGGCAGATCATAAATAAAGAGAGAAAAAATAAAAGGGACCCAGAATTGATCCGACCACATATAAATTTCACATATGAAGAGCAAATTTCACCGATTGAGACCATTTGAGATCTATCGCATAAATAAGAACGGATTAGTTTAATTGCTGAAGAAGAAAAATTGAAATAGTCACTTAGTTTGTAGCATAACTGTTTATGATTTACACTATCCAATGCCTTTGTGAAATCAAGAAATAGAAGGACGCCTAAGTGGTTTCTATCCAATGCGCCAGGAATGTCATCACTAGTTTTAAGCAAAGAAGTAGTATGGTTAGGTCTAAATCCAGACTGTTTATCAGAAAGTAAATAAAGTTACTTATCAGAGCTTTAACACACTTGGAAATGGCAGGCAATATACTAATAGGGCGTAGATCATTTAAAGACTTAGGTGTTGAACTTTTTCACGTTTCAATGAATCAAGATAAGCGGAAGTGGTTAGAATAGTATTGCAAAGATGGCATACATAGGGAAGAATAGTGGGAAGCAGATTTTTAATAAACTAGATTGGAATTTCATCAAAACCAAAAGCATTAGTTTTTTTTAATATATATCGACTTATAAACTTCGTTAAGAAAAACATTACGGAAGAAGAACTCATTCACATTCAGATAAGGTGAATGGAACATTTTAGTTTTACTCACAATTTTAATGGGATTTAAAATACAAGAAAAGAAAAAAATAGAAATACAATCAAACCAATGTTTCGCCAAAGTTCTTTCGAGGACAGTGTAGAACTAAGTTTTGGTTCATAATACAACCCTTTAGCTATAACAGCATTGTTTCTATGATAAGAATTCCCAGTCAGATTTCAGTCTAGAGCGCCTTCAGGAACCATGAGCTAAGTCCCTAGCAAAATGGATTTCAGCATTGAACCAAGGAAATGCATTTGTAGTTACTTTTTTCTTCTTTAAGGGTACACATTTTTCAAAGAGGTCTGTAATTATTATTTTAAAAAAGATATACCTTTTCATTCGTTTCCAAAACACTATAGATTTGATCTAAATCAGCCAAAGGTGTTTCACTAATTAAAGAAGCAGTATTGATGTGCTTATAGTCTCTATAAAATGTAACCTTAACTGAATGTGATATGAATATGAGATTATGATATGATATACTGGAAACACCAATTTGGCTACAGACTTGAACTTTAGCTTTACTAACTACAAACAGATCTAGCACGGTTAGCACTAGGGAAAAGATGATTTGGCTCAGCATTTTAAATTGTAAGATCAAGTGACGCAAATAAAAGTTTACGAGATATTGAACGAGTACTTGAAATACACATATTAATATTAAAATCTCTAGCAAATATTATTTCCTATAATTGTACGGCCAATTGATGTTAGAACCAAAGCTAGAGCCACTTTATAAAAAGACCCACTTTATAAAAAAAAAAAAAAAAATATTTAATTTTTTATGTGCTTGGAAACATATGGATTTTTTATACTAATTGCAAAAAATATTAATAAATTAAACATTTATTTCATTTTAAAGTATAAACCTTTGGATTTGCTTAAATTTTGCATCAATTGGTGTCAGAATAACATTTAACGCCTGCCACAGCTTGCACGCCAGCGCACGACTGCACTCAAGTGCTTTGCGCTTTTCCTAAACACAATACAGTGTACAGCTATTGCGCACCAGATGACGCTACAATCGGTAAGCATTAAAAGCTCTTCTCGTCAATATGCATATTGTAACATATTGTACGTACATTTTAATTGAACTCACCATGAAAACACATGCGCATCGCGGCAACAATAAATATACAATTATTCATTGTTTATGAGTAATATATAATTTAGAGATCCTACTTATTTTCTGTCGATGCGATGTATTAAACATTAAAGTATAGCATTAACACGTGTTTTTTAAATGTATGTTTAATAATAACTAATAATTGCGGTGATATTAATGTATATATTGTAAACCTATATGTAAAAGAAAATTCAAAATGTGTGTGTGTGAAAATACGACAATCACCTGTTGAATCATCAATAATGCACCCGGCCTAACGACGTGGGGGTCAGCGCGGTATCGTATACGATGAGTGTGTCTGTGTGTGTGTATGTATGTGGGAGCCGTCACAAATGTTGTCCTCAATACGCACACACCAGCACAATCCTCCCCTTTGAAAATTACGTACATTAAACTTTAACGAATTTTCTATTGATTTGGATTTTACTACAATTTAACTAAATGTCTTACGGCGGATATCGCGTAAGGATATAATTAGCCTAATTTGTATCTATTTTTTGGAGCACATACAATGGCTGTCATTTTATAGGTTAGGATTTTTAATTTTTGAGGTTAGAAATTAAAGTATTGTATTTAGAAATTTGATAGTGAATAGCGTTATTTACATGAATAATTAGGACAATATTTTGATAAAATGGAGCTGATTATATTGTTATTATGAAATTGTATACACTACAGTTTTATTTTTGTAGGTTAGGATTTGTTTTGCTTGCGATTAACTTACATTTCTGGATGTTTATTTAGTCTTCTGTTTAGCATTGTGATTCGAATATCGAATTACAAAAATATCATACACACAGGGAAAATTATAACAATTATTAAATTGTATGCAGTTTATAGGTTATGTGTCTTTGAGTTTTAATATCAGTATGTCTACACAGTCTCGCACTCATACGCTCCTTAGGATATAATGTAACCAACTAGTTGATTACGCCACAGCGACTTTACTGTGTAAAATTATACGATTGTATAAAAAACAATTTTTATAGGTTAGAAATTTTGGTTTGGCCTATAAAAATGTTACTCCAGTGATTTACATTAAACAATTGTACAGTGAATATAGAAAAATAAATAAAAAATGTACAAGCAATACAAATAATCTATAAAATCAGGGTAGTTAAATTAAATATCTATCTCACTCTTATTTACTGACCTGTTGTTGGTTATTATCTTTCTCGCGAGTCATTCCTTAGTCAAAAACGCCGTGGAACAATAAAACTGAATACAAATAACATTACCTCTAAACAATTAAATGAATTAGTAATATCACGGCGCAGAGCAAGCTATATATCATTAACCACTACTACTAGCATAGATCGGATACACGCACGTATAATAAAAAAACTCTCTATCTCTCTCACACATATAGAAACACAAAAATTATCGTCACCCGCGGTAAGGAATGATTCGATTCAGCGTCAGGATTATTGATTTCGGTGTGTTTGCTTTTTCCTGTGTGGATTTTATTTATTGGTCAGCTAGCATAAAAGCATACATATT
This sequence comes from Bolitophila cinerea, assembly GCA_010015015.2. Lineage (NCBI taxonomy): Eukaryota > Metazoa > Arthropoda > Insecta > Diptera > Mycetophilidae > Bolitophila > Bolitophila cinerea. Next base: position 962 of record JAAAKO020082043.1, on the reverse strand, counting down.
CTTACACACAGACACGCATGCATCACACACACATACACACACACAGTCGTACAAAATAGCGTCGCCAGGACATCGGAAAAGGCTAGGAGCTTTCGAGCGCGTCCGTCAAGCGTCAGTCATTTTACTGTCATCGAGGTTGATAGGTGCGCGTTTACAACTCTGACATAATATAAATACGTTTCATACATTCTTGACTTCACTTGATTTATATAATAGAATGTGTTAACTGATATAACGGTATATTCTATACTGCCACCCACTCTTCACATCCACTCGAGTGGATATTTGTTGACAGATTTGTGAGCAAAAGCTCGAGATAATCTTAAATCGCACAAGCAAAGGATACGGATTAAAAAGCCCGCCCGCGCGTTCTGCGAGTGATTGTGTTTTAAATAGCGTATAGGTATTTAATTTAATTAGTCTGAGTGCGTCACATTTAACAGGTGAGTTTAGGTTGTATATAACAGGGAGTACATTTTTATTTAATTAATTGCAGAATCCTGTGTGCGTGGATAGAGCAAGCCCATTTAAACGAATATTCTATACACAATTGTCATCATCATATTTTTACTATAAATTTTCCTGATGATTTTTTGTTATTGTAACAGTATAAATCATTGGATGACGTGGCAATTTTCCGCCGCGAAATAACTGTGTATAATATAGTGATAAAGGGTCAACATGCACTCGTAAAGTATACGACAATTTAATTACAGTTTATATAGACATTGGTAAAGTTTTCCGATGGTCGATCGAATTTATAATTTATAATGATTCCAATTACATATTTCAACTTTAGAATTTATTATTTACTATTTTGTGGTTTGAATCATTTATGCGAGAAAGTATCTGAGAATGAAAGTGTGTTTATGTTAAAATTTGAAAAACGAAACTCCACCACATACACACACACTAGATGGACCATGATTTTGCCTGCTGCTTGTCCGATGCACGGTTCGAGG
>JAAAKO020081932.1:0-22894 GCA_010015015.2 Bolitophila cinerea | reverse complement strand
CGGCGTCCTCGTCTTGGTTCAAGTCATCAATGTTATCGTCATCTTCAACATCATCGAATTCATCTCCTCCTCCCGCATCATCATTATCGAAATCACATTCATCCATTGCGAGTGTGTAGATGGTTTACTTTTAAGAATAGTTTAGTTATATTGTGTATTTCACAAATTATTCAAGTGTGTTCTCGAGCGTCGGACGAAATGAAGATTTGGAAAGAAGTTTAATAAAATTATACAATAAAGAAAAGAATAAGATTATATCTGTAGCAAAGAAAAAGACAAATAAATATAAAAAAAAACAAAATAACAAAGAAGCAAAGGAAACAAAACCTGAATATAAGAAAAAAATCATGTAAAAGCAAACAAAAAAAAGGAAAAAAAAAAACAAGTATAAGGAATAAAAAAAGAAAGAAACAACAACAATCAAAAAGTAAATAGAAAATAAAAAAGCAGAATCAAATAAAGAAGTAAAGATTTTAAAATGCCAATATAATGAAGTAGAAGAATAATGAAATGGTGGAAGAAGAAGACAAATAAAAGTACACAAACAAGAGAAGCAGAATAATATTTATAAAATCTTTAAAATTATTCAAAAGAAAAGAAAAAGAAGTATAACGAATAAAGAAAATCAAAAATAATAAAAAACAAAGAAACAAAAGAAGCATGAGAAAATAATAATCAAAAATAAAATCGAATCAAAGAAGAATTTAGGATCCAATAAGCAAAGAAACAATAATAACTAACAATGAAGCAAAGAGGAATATTAGCATAAATCCGATCAAAGTCGATATTAAAAATATATTTTTATAAAAATATAATCTTATCCACTTAAAAAAATCGGCTACCAAAAATGGGATCAAATACCATCGTATCTAAATCCGTTCTTAACCAGTTTTGTTATTTAAACCATAAAAAAAATAGTCAGTCTGTGTTTGCTGGTATCCCAGACAGCGTAAGTGCCCACAAGGCAACCGGCTCCCGGCACGACTAAGTGGTGGCGGCGCGCTGAGATTTCCGAAGACTTCCGCCGACCGCCAAAACGGTGCCCGGAACGGAAGTAGCGCCATTTACTGTGTGTTCGACATATACGCGACGGAATTATTTTATATATATGGTATATTTGTGTGAAGAACGTGCGTGTCGTCTGCGCTTGCGTGCTAAAAAGCCTCCTCTCATCGATCCGAAGTCAAAGTGGTCTCTATATATATATGTATATATGTGTATTTCACCATGTAATAAAAGTGAATCTACACGCACATCCCACTACAACAACAACAATGAAACCCTCAAGGAAAATCAATGAAAAGCGAAGATCGATTGTACAGACTTCTGACTTCTGAGAGAGAATTATATATAGTATTATTATGATATTTACCTGATGACGAGGACATGCCATGGTGTGGACTCATGAAAGACGTTAGTTTCGCTCCGTGATGATATGGTGTCATAAACAAGTCACTCTGGTACTTGTATGACGGATCGCTGGCTGCGGGCTGTGTGGCAGCGGCTAGTCCTTGGAAGTCGAACTTGTACGCGTACCGTTTTCCATGAACTTTTGTCATTATGTTTTTGTCGTAGTAGTACCTGGAAAATGGTGAAAAATGGATATTATTGGATTTATTTATTTGTTTTTTCTCTAACTATGGAAAAATAAAAAAGGAATATAGAATTGTATCAATTTGATGTCAAATTTATGCTGCAAATGAAGCTAGGAAAATCACTTTTATAAATTTTGCTCTTCAATTTGAAATTAAAAGTATTACACGCGTAGATTTAATTGATTTTTTGTTTGCGCTTTTGGACTGATTACTCTGGCACCTCCTGCTCCATCCATATATATTTGGATAGAGCGGGTGGCTGTGTATGGGTGGCGGCAGCAAAACACATACAAAAAATGCTTATGGTCGATGGCCAATTATGCTCTCGCTGATTGCCAGCGGCTCTTTTAATTCATGTTCTGGTGACCGATTGCAATTCACAGCACACACATAATAAATAATAATACAGGAGCGAATTTCTGTGTGTGCTCCTGAATATCGAGCCCAAGGGAATGTCACTTCGGGGGTGATACAGCATCAAATATAACGATTCCGCCAGAAACACACGATTTGGAGGTAATTTTATATTAAATATATTGACATGTTTTTTGGATGTAAACATGTGTCATTAAATGAGACATTTACCAGCGATTACGAGAAAAAAAACAATTACAAGGCGTATTTCAACATTGTGTTTGCTCGCAGATCAATTGTATATTAAATGCGAGAAACGATGAGGGATGATGAATGCACAGGCACCCTACTTCGTTTTCACGCACTATATAAAAGTGAATTCTCGATTTGTTTTCTATAAACGAATCAATGTCCTGCCGATGCAATTGTTTGATGTATAATATGTTTTTTTGTTGATTTGTTCAATTTTAGTATGCACAACTTTTGATAATTGAAAATAAATAAATATTTTAAATGAGATATGTGGAGCCTAGCGCACAGATTTGAGTAAATTATACATTTAATGAAAAAATTGAGCAATATTGCATTTTATTTTTTAATTTTAAATTACAGATTTTCAAAGGCATGGAATTAAGATTTTTTTATTAGTAGAATTTTCTTGTTAGGAGCGCAATAACAGAACAAAAAGGTAACAAGAAATGGTCAACGGGAGCTGAACGCCAAAAAGATGTTATATGTTTATAATTATAATCAGTAAAAGTTTTGTTTAGTTTCCTTGAATGTCCCCTTAGGAGAGGACAAGTGTTAAACGTTAAAAAACTTATATTTTAATTTTCTTAAATTAAACTGTCCCTAAATTTAATTTAAAAAATAAAGTTTTTTTAAACTTCAAAACCTCTTATTATCGCTTATGGAAAATTTTGCGTATAAAACCAAACAAATTCGTAATAAAAGCAATTTCTACTACATCCCTAAAAAGTAAAGATTCACCTTATTGGCCAATCGTAATACGGCCAATTAAGATTCGGCCAATAGTTATTCGGTAAATCGTAATTTGGTCATCGTGAATCAGTTGAACAAGATATACTGGTTTTCACCATTATTATCAGTCATATTGACTGATATGATTAGCCAACCATTTTTTTTATTTGTTACCCACAACAAATTTATTATTTAATTTTTCAATATTTTTATCTGTATAAAGTGTAGATTTTCATTGTTCATTAAATGATAAAATTAACATTTTGTCCGATTAAATATTTAAAAAAAAAATCGTTGAAATTTTGAATCCTTAAACCCTTGATTAACAATGCTGCATTGCTAAATTTGTTTTTTTTTTTAATAAATTTTAATAATTTTTATTTGTGAATTATTCAAAAAATTTATATAATTTCATTATATAGTAATTTTAATCATTTAAAAATATTCAAAATTTTCAAAAAAGAATTATGTTAATATTTATAATTATTTTAATATTTATAATAATTATTTGTAAATTTTTCCACCACTATTATTTATTTGTTTTTTTTTTATATGTTTTTCAGCAAAATACTTTTTGGTGAAATTTGCAACAAATTGCTATCTATTTTTTTTATTTATTTATTTTTTTAATATTCAGTTCTTTTTTCTTAAGTTTTAATGGTATGCATGTTTTTTGTGTTTCATCACGCACTATTTTTTTCCGGGATAAAAATAAAATTTTAATCTAATTTTTATTGTTTTTATCAGTAAGTTTTACTGGAAAGAACGCCTATATTTGTATCTTGTATGCAATATTTTTTATAAAAAAAATTTATTATTTTTAAAAATAAAAATAATAAAAAAAGTATTAATTTTTTTTAACACTTTCTATAAATTTGCAAAAGTATTTGTACAGAAAATTGTATAAATTGACTAACATGCTCCTTAGTCTTGGATAGACAATTAGCGAATTATACGTAAACCTTAGCAAACTATCTGATGCCAGATATCCGAGAGTTTTCAAAAGGCAACTATGATTCTATTTATATTAGAAAACATTTTAACTTAATCGTCGTGAGCAACTTAAATAAAAAATGAAAAATGTTACATTATAATTCCAATGTATAAATTATAATCTGCGAAATACACAAAACATATTTTCATGTCAAATCTCATGTCACAAAAACTACCCTCTCAATAGCTACACAAAACTACACACCCTTCATTTCAAAGCAAATCAAATATAATACACTGTACCACGATAAATAATCGTAAACAGTTTTCTTTCACAAATATATCGCGTCTGTAGCTCGCTCGTCACAACATCGCATTATATTTCGATTTGTGAATGCATTTATATAAGCAAAGCATCCCTCAAACGACACAAATCACGGTTTTACGACACACGACCGACGGCGCGGCGATGCGACGCTTTGGCTACACGCGCACAATAAAATAGGGGTTGGTGATGCGTGCGCAAATTAGCAACGATTGACTAAAATCGAGTTACTTATTCATTATTGTTTTGTTATGTGATGTGATGTGATGTGATGTTGTAGCTTTTGAATGAGTGTATTGGTGTAATACAGGGAAGTTATACATTTGGTGAGTTTCTGAGGGTCTTCGAAATGAATAAGGAGGCGTAATTGAAAGATCTTCCAATGGTCAAATAATAATATTCAGCCTACAGTTTAGAACATTATTACATATTTGCTTTATTTTGGATTTTTTGAAAATGTTTGTAATGATTTTATTTTTTTAGTGAGAATGTATAATAAAGAGAATATAAACCTAAAAAATAACCAAAATAGAACCTAACCTCACATTCTGGACTATAACGCTTAAATGTGTTCACTGTTTTGTACCAGTGGCGCCAATTCAACAAATCTGTGGAAGCTTATTTAATATTGCTCACAATATTTGAACTCTACTTTAATACGTTCTTTTATCCTTACAAAATATACGTAAATGTTCCAGATATAAATATATTGAAAATCTTGGGGGAAGGAGGGCACCCCTCAGCTCCACCAAATGGCGCCTCTGTCGAGTTTGCATTTGTTTCAAATGTATTCTTGTCCAGTGACTTGAATTCACTGCCGAGTTTGCATTTTTTTTCAAGTGAAAATTGGCATAAATACTTGTGTGTGCATTTTTGAAACCAAATATTTGTTATCCATTGGTGCATATTGTCATTCAAAGGTGACAATAATGCACAATCTCTTGGCAACATGTTTGTGAGCAAAATGCACAATTTTGGTGACTGTAATTAACTTTTTGACGTTGATATATTTTCTATACAAATCGGTAATGACAAAAATGCACACCGTCACTTGACAAAACATCGCTGTATTGAGTTTTTATATAGAGATTCATAAAAAATGTTTAAAAACAGTAGAATAATTTGACATCAATCTTAGATAATAACTGAGCTGCCTCGGCTGCTGTGTGATGAGGCGTAACTGCTTCTTGATTGTGGTATTTTGCAACAACAATAAACTTAACATAATATCCTAATCATAGATATAGTTGACGGTTTAGGCATACATTTGAAATTCACCTGTTTCACAACGCTTAACCTCAAAAACTGTGACACAACTCTGAAAAACCTTATCTTTAGAAATATTATGATCATGTATAAAAATAACTGTAACCTAACCTCACAATCTCAAAAATAACTATAGTTTTTTAAGTTTTTTTTTTAATTTAATAAAACCTACTCACATCATTAGACTGCTATACAAACAGTAACATAACCTCTAAGTGTTAGCGATATCCGATATTATTGTTTTAATAAATTCACAAATATACTTTACCAGCCATTTGGTCAAGTTAAAAATAAATAAGATTAAGTTTAAACATTTTTTTTAAATTCTTGGTCGTTACGTTTAAAAGGTGCAGAACCGGAAAAATACATAACCTCAAAATCTCTGAAATATATACTAAATCTACCCCAAACTACATTAAAGCTAAAATCAAAGCATTCAATAAAATTGCCTTGCTTATTTTGTTAAATTGTTGCGTGTGTGTGTGTGTGCCTGCGCATTCAACCCTTAAACATTGTCAATGACATCATGAATAGTCAAGAGGACATACACAGATCCTCCATAATGGAAATCCAACACATTATACCGCATGTGTCACATACAGTTAGTGTGTGTGTGTGTGCGTATGCTTGGCTGTGTATTTATGCTCGCTCATGTATGGCAATTTAAGCACTTCTATGTTTAGTGTGCATGTGTTTGTGTATATAGGCTGCGCCAGGAGACGAGATAGAGAAAAAACCCTTTTACACTAAAGGCCCATTAGAGAGATGACGCCGCCGCCGCCGCGCCACTTGAGATGTGAGAATGGAAATCACGATCTATTCATTTAGGTGGCTCGGTGTGGCAGTGTGAGTTGCACACACACACACTACTTTTCAGGGTTTGTGTGTATCTATATTTGTGTGATTGGGTAGGTGGGTGCATTTGGAGTGTAATTTGATGGAAAGGTTTTCCATTTTTTGATTTGCCTTTTTGTGAATGATTCTAGGGGATGATTGCGAGAAGCTTTCTTATCGCAGTGCATATTTTGGCAATTTCGATAATATTGACATTGAAATTAGGTGGGACAAGATTCAGTCGTTCAAATAAATATTGACTGTGTGTCCATCAAGCTTCTCTGACAATCTGATTTATCCACGCGATAAGTTATAATTCTCCTTCTTTCTATAGAGATTTTTTTATAGAAAAAAAAACGTTTTATTAATCCAAAGATGATTTTTTTTTCTTATATGCATAACTGAAATATAAACAAAATTTTTTTTTCAGATAAAATCATATCATGAATATAGCTGATAAACGAGAAACCAACCCTTCTCGAAACAAACGCTTCTTTAAATCACGCTTCTTCACCGATCGAAAAAACCATTGATCTAAAAATCGACAAATCTAAAAAAAAACACAGATATCAAAAACAATTGATCGTATTAATTAAAATTTCAATTAGAAATATTTGTGTCAATAAGGAAAACTGAAAATATGGTACATCTAAAATAATTATGAACGTTTTAAACATCGTTTAATTTGAGTTTCGAGATCTGTTGTTTCGAGAAGCAAGGTTTTGAGAAAAGCGTGAGTTTCGAGAAGCGTAATGGTGTTGAAGATCTGCAAAATTATATTATGTGAGATGCAGCCCTGATAAACTGTTATAAAAATCGCGCCTGCAAAATTATTCAACTACAACCGAATTGGTAGTTTAAAAGTGCCGATAAAAAACTGCCCTATTTGCTTGTTTTCAATGGTAGTGATTGTGGGGTCACTTGGAACTTAAGCCGACAAAAATTATTCATCATAGTTTTTAAAGTGACACATACTTTAGGCGCAGTTTATTTCCTTCTCTTTGGCTAGAGCTTACTGTTACCTGCTAACTACAATAATAATATCAAAACAATTGGTGACAGCGGTAAACACATTTTCTGTGACCTTTTATATTAAATAGGATTATGCTATTGTTAATGATATCGAATCCAGCTCGAGAACTAATTATTAGTATGTGCCTCATGCATTGCTGCAATCATTTCAAATCCGGCTCGAAGGACCAATTATTATTTTACTTTTTTTAAATGTAGGCGTAAAACCTTTAATCAAAAAGCGAGCGATTAAATTCTTTTGACATCACTAAATACGCATTTTAATAATTTTAGCTATGTTTGTGTTATGGTATATCCTCTTTAGATTAAGGGCTCGTTAATCAAGCTTATACAGTATATTATGTATATGTTATTTTGTAGCCTCGCACATGTATTAGTACATATGTGTCTGTGTGTGTGTGGGGGCGTTTTAATGCGATTCCCTGGCACATCACAGCCGGACCGGACTGTAGTCTATGACTGGGTGAGTTAATAGCATTCAATTTCAGAGCGCACAGTAATCAAGTGTTTGGTTTAGGGGAGGTGGGCACGAATCATCTCCCCTCGCCATCAAGCCCTTCATATATATATATATATACATATATACATAATATGTGCGGACATGTGTGTGTGCCATCACCAGCCAAAATGAACAAATTCTCCAGCAAAATAAATACCAATTTGATTTACTCGAATCGTATATTTATAAATGTACATATATACAGAAAACTATATGTAATTGTGTATAGCATTTTATATAGTGCTTTTGATGATAATTCACCAGTCAAATTGGCAATAAATTCGGCTTAGTCTGACCGAATTATTTGCGCGGTCTTTTTCGATAGCCTAATCGCAAATAATATATATACATTTGATGTTTGCTTTGTAACAATATATAAAATACGAAGGTGGCCTATCGGGCAACCCCAAAAATATGTTTCTTTGTTCAATCATAATATCTCTGGTATATCTTACCTCAACGCCCGGCTGAGCTTGTCATAGTTCATGTTAGGCTTCGATTTGCGTTCGCCCCATCGACGGGCCACCTCATCCGGATCGGTCAGCTTGAATTCACCGTTCGTGCCCTCCCATGTGATGCAACCGGCATTTGTGGAGTCGCTCAGCAACTCGAGCAGAAACTGCCACAACTGGATCTGTCCGGAGCCTGCAAACGAAACGGAAAACATAATAGCGGTTAATTTTATTCGGACACAAATAAGGTGATCGGGGTCACAGTACATTTGATTTTCTGCAGCAATATTTTGGCAAAAGACCAGGCATCCTCTATGTACAGAAACCCCGGTGCTGCGACGCCTGCGCATTAAGAGAGAACAAAGTAATATATGGTATAGAAGAATATGGTTTTAGTATAAATCTATTTAATTATTATATTTATTGTCTGATTTGTGTCTGGTGTTTTAGTTTAATTACGGGCGTGTAAAGGTGTTTCATCGACAGACACAAGGGACAAATTATTTTTTGAGCACTTGTCTGTCTCTAGCTGTCGCTAGTCTCGACTCTTCCTTTTTATATTTTTCTTTGTTCTATTTCCCAATCTCTCTCCCCTTCCTATCTATTCCTGGATTTCTTAGCGGCGAGGTTGATAACATTAAAAATATTTACGTCAAGAGATGATAGTCTCAAAAACATATAAGAATATATGATACCGCAATAAAACGATAATCTCAAAGCGAAATTCTCAACAGATGATAATTTTCTCCTTACCTCAACTGATGCAATCAGCCTCGTCTCCATTGCGACACACAGTCATAATTATTAAACTGCCAGCAATAAAATTGACATATCATGATTTCGAGATAATATGCTTTTGAGGTTATCTGCTTTTGAGGATATCTGCTTTTTAGGATTATGTTTTTGATATTATCGGCTTTTGATATTATTAGATTTGAAATTGAATGTTTTAGAGATTGTGTGATTTCTGGTCCCAAGAATTTATAATATTATCTATTAAATTTAAGTGTGCACTTCTTTCTAAATGATAGACTCCATTTAAATTCAACCAACTGCCAGCGTAATCGCTAGGTGCGGCTAAACGGCGCCCTCCTGAACTTTCGCTTCCAGGCAACAATATTTATTGCACGCTCTCACGAAGCTTTTTTTAAAGCTTAGACATGCTTGCCAACGTCATGCACCGCTGCACCTCTTGTACACTAAAGCATCTCGTGTCGAAAGAAATTATAAGAACCGTATATACATTTAAAGCAAAAAGAAAATTATTATTAAATATAAAAGGTTAATCTCTGTATGTGTGTGGCCAATGCGCGCACACACCAAAATTAGCATAAACCATAAAGCATTAGCGGGGTGCGAGTGCGCAAAGAAACATGTTTGATTAATTGTGCCTTTTCCTTAACAAGGGTATACCGAGAGCGAGCGAGGCGACTGTAATTAAGTGTTTATAAACTTTTTGCCGGCGCAGCGCGAGCGCAGAAGAAAATGCTATAAGAAAAAAAAATATACATACACGGAGCGGCGGCGACGCAGAGCTTGAGCTTTTCTTTGATAATATATATAGGGTAATTCGCGCATGTATGCTTGTACTAAGTATACAGAGGAAAAGCAGCTTTATTTGTCGCACACGAAGACGCAAAAGCTGCGCCCGCCGCCCGCTCCCTCCGCCACCGCGCTGGTATGTGTTGTGTATGCTTGTGCCACCTTCCGCTTCACATAATTATTTCCGGATAAGTTAGGTTCATTTATTTCAATTATAAGTTTGGATTTTTGTCACACACACACAAACGACATATGGACGTGTGTATGTGTGGTTATGTGTAATTGCTTAATAGGTAACGAGGCGCAATGATCAAAGGGTTTTAACGCAAATTAAATAGACGCATAAAGTACCTAGCTGCTTATTGCTAATGTTAAACTCCTTTTGCCGCCTAAAGTTGTAGGAATGTAGATGATTTTTTAAGTGGAGGATTACTGTACGACAGAATATGACTAAGACTTTAATGTGTTGGTCCTTCGAGCCGGATATGTTTTCATGTGATTTTCAATTTTAGCTTTGTAAATTATGAATGGTCTTTCGAGCCGGATTTGATAGAATTGTGTGCAAAATTGAAACTATTCATTATTTATTACTATAACTATTCAGGTTACTTATAAGAATGGATATCTGGGGATATTTTTCCATGACAGTTTAAATATTGATTTTAAGACTGTTTTTAGTGTGTGTGTGTGTTTGGTATTTAATAATAGGTATAATGCATACATATTATTTTTACTCCTTAATTAGTATACTTCCAATTTCTGACCTATCGTAAGAGTAGCAGTCTCTGTGCTAGGATCGGTACTTAATTCTGTCTTTAAAAATTCTGCTACTACAATTTTTTTTTTTTTTATTATTTTTTTCTTCTACAAAATTCAGGATTTTATTATAAATTTAAAAATATTTTATTTTTTTTATTTTTTGTGTTCTTTATACTTTTTTGTGTTATATATATATATTTTTTTTTATACAACCATGTAACATATATTATATAAAATTGAATTATTATTATAGACCAGAATTTTCAAATCCAGAATTTTGAAATCTAGAATTTTGAAATACAGAATTTTAAAATACAGAATTATGAAATACAGAATTTCGTACCTAATCCCTCGGTGCTCATTATTTAGTCTATATTAAATACTAAACACCTCTAAACACCTTGTAGATTTTTGCCAAAGGGATTGAATTTTAAAAACTGATAATAATTGTTGGTTACAAACAAATCGTTTGTGGCAAAATCACGTTTAAAAAGATAACTTACTTCCTTTTTTTAGAAAAAACTTATTCTATCTATTTATTGTTTTTTTTTTAATGGATACAAATTTTCATAGGATCCAGACATTTTTTTCACCGATCAATTTGTCTACAATTTTAATATTTTATGGCAACCAAAAAAAATTGTCATTTTTTTGAGGTCAATTATTATATTTTTTTAATAATGTGAAACTTTTTTAATTGAGTTTATTTAAAGTAAATCGTTTTAATCCGATTATACAACATTCTCTTTGACCTGGATCAATTACTTTTAAAAAAAGATACATTTCAAGTCTAGGAAAAATAAAAAAATAAAAACTGATGGGAAAATGATTTTTTTTTTATTCTCTATATTCAACTAAGTATGGCCTATAAGACTTGAGCTACGATCTTTACTCCACCACTCTAATTCTCCGGTATGTAGTTTTCAGAGTAAGTATCTTAATTAATCTTTAGTATATGTAGTTTAAAGCTACTAGTTTCTGGTCTTAAATAAATTTTATCTATATAATCTATATTCTTTGTAATTTACTTTGTAGTTGTAGTTTTTTTTTTCTATAGTCTTTAATTTTAATATTTGGTCTGTATAGGGACGGTTTTCCTGATCACGATTTTTTTTTTGTTAAATGAACCTATCACGGTTTCTCCTCTTAGGTCTACAAAAAAGTTGGCCTGAAAACGCGAAAAACAAAGTCTGTTATTAAAAAAACCCAAATTTTAAAAAGGGTCAACAGAAAAAATGGAGAAAAACAATGATATAAATATATTATTTTGTCAAATTAAATACGAGTTTTGTCACTTCTCTTTTTTGTAATGGGTTATGAAAAACCACATCAAATAACCTCTTGATGAATTTGTCTAACTTTTGAGCCAACTTTGGGCAAAATTGGACGTCCCTATAGAACGTTTTTACAATCATTTTTTGGGAATTTTATTGTCATTTCAGTGGTATAAGTCGCCTTTTTGTGGCCATTTGAATGATCAAGCATATTGGCCGTTAAAATTTATGGAAGATGAAACACTTTAATTTTTATAGTATATAAGGTGTAATAAAAATGCAAGATGTGGCCATTTATTTTGCGTTTTGGTCATTTGACATTTAGTGAATATAGAATATAATTGGACAACATCACTTTTGAGTACTGTATTTCCATCTAGTTATCATAATTGGCAATTTGGGCCATTCATTTTAATGACAACAACTACGTGCATTAAAAACAAGCAAAATGCAAGCAAATTATTTGACAAAAAACGTGGTTAAAACAATTTTATTTAAATTTTTTATTTGCATTAAAATATGTGTGCGTATATTAGGGCACATTTTTGTTTTTAAGTACATTAAGTACATTTATTTGGGCACAAAATTTATTTTTAAGTAGCATTGATTATTTATTTTGGGAAATTTTTTTTGTGTGACAATATTGATTTTTTGGGCACACTTCATTTTTAAAGAATTCAAGAAAATACCGCAAAGAAACCCAATTGAAATTGGCAATTGCTTTTATGAAATATATAAAAAACAGTACTCAATTTTAAGATGGCCACATTTTTTAGGATATTGAGTTTGAAATTGGGTAACTAGTCCTTAAACGCAATTAAACAATACGAGAAATCAATCAAGGTAATGAATGGCCATTGTAAACAAAAAACACTAAACTATCATTTTTCCAATTTATCTTTTTAGCTCCCCAATTGTCACATTTTGGATAAATTATTTTCTTCTTAAAAGTGATGGATAAATAATTTAATGTCGATTTTTTTATGTTTTAAAGGGTTTTGAACCTACATTATTCTTTAATCAATGTAAAGTGACGCCATCTATTACTGAGAAACCCTTTATATTTTCGCTTACACCTTGTATTCCTCCACCTCGATTCAATGTAAATTCTCGTGTTTTTATTTGCTCCTAATCCAGAGCCAAAACCAAAATTCAATTTCCGAATTTTGATTTCACCAACGAAAAAGCCGCCAACTTCGCCGCGACGGACGCGCCACCGTTGAGTAATTACAATAATGCTCAACTTCCGGCGCTCATTACGGAAGAAAATGAAAAATTACAAAAATCACAACATAAATCGAACAAAGTATAAAACACGTTGGTTTTTGATATGAAGATTGCATGCTTTGCGCCAATTATTCTTGTGCTGGCCCGCATAAGACTTGCGGGAGCGCTACATAGAGAAACGCCAAGACACACACACACATACACATGCACATAGAATAGTAAATATATAAATAAAAAGAAAATAACATTGTGTGTGTGTAGTGCTTTACATTATGTACAATATACTTTGTGTTATATTGTATGTAATGCCTGGCATTAGGAAAGATCCTATCGTCGGAAAGCGAAACAAATTTCTGGCCGCACCACAACCTTCCCGCCACTTTTATACTATACATACAAATATTATACATTGTAAATTGTATTTTCTTTTACACATACACACACACATTTACAGAGTGTACACGTAACGAATATACCGAGAGTATACCATTAAATAAAACATTTTGTTGGTTAGCAAAATTGAAAATATAAAAAACCAAATGAAAATGTTCACCGAAAAGAAACGAAAAATAAAACTGATGTGCTCCTTGGAATTGTACTCTCTCTCTCTCCTTTCATCCATTACATACAAAATGTATACATTATATTATAAAAAAAGTACCGTATGCAATTGTAGAGTGTGTTATACGTATATTCAGGAATACGTGAAAATAAAAGAAAATATCCGGCGAAGTTGGTCAATAGCAATGTCCGTTTAAAATTAAGATTCGTCGAGTGCGATTTGTTTTTTTCCGTGAAGCGCGCCCGCGCGGAAAGTTCGTGTTTTTTTGTTGTTGTTGTGTTTTATGTTTGTTTGGGGTGCAGACCACGTGAAATAATATACATTATATTTTATATATAATATAAAGTCACACGCGGCGGGGTTGGTTTTGTTTGGGGAGGTAATTACGGACATTCGAGGTAGTTTTCCATAATTCTCAAATTACATAATACGCGAGTATACACAGCGAAGAAAGTAAAAACCTTTTTGTTACATATAATTAATATTGAATTACCGATAATTGAGTTGACTGCACGGCGCGAGAGTGAAAAATGTAATTTAAATTATATTTTCTTATCGTTTGCCAGATTCACGAATTCTCTTATGCGAGCACCCGTCTGCGTCCGTCGTCGGCCGGGCCGGGTCCCGTAATTGCGGGTGGGCGTTATCGGAAAATTAGTGTGCCCCAAAGAATGGTAATTTTCGTGGATCGTCATCAATCATAATCAATATGAATAGTATACTAAAGCACGCGTTTAACGGTTGTTCATTTATACACAATATATACAATTCGGGGTGAAGTGGGTGGTGCGCAGCTCAGAAAGAGGTGGGTTTTAGCGCACTCGACAGCTATTTTTGGGGCTAGGTCAATCGACCGTGTAAAAGGTTTTAAATAAGCGTGTGTGTGTATGCGTGATTCTGATTATAGATGCGTGCACGAATCAAAGAAACGCATAGTCATTTTAAGATTATTTGTAAAAGGCCTGCGCGAGATTTTATCGGAGACTTAATAACAGGGCAAATTTGCTGCGGGCTGTTTCGAGTGGGGGTGAATGGCACCATTTTTTGAAAATGTACATTTCTTAAAAAAAAATGTTTGGTATTTTTATGTTTTGGTCAAATCAAAGATATAATGTCTTATATTAGTAGTCTATATTAATAGTCTTTTAGGAAAACTAATATATATATATATATATCTATATATAAATAAAAGCTAAAAAAAATATTGTATGGTCCTTTGAGCCGGATTTTATATATTGCAGAGCAAATTTGGAAGCAGTACTAACGGTAACAGTAATAACAGCAATCTTATCTAGACTAATATTTTAAAATGATTTAGTCTGAAAATATGGACGAACATAAAATTATCTCTTGACAAAATATAAGGAATTCAAATTAAAATAGTCCTTCGAACCGGATTCAATATTTATTGTATTATCTGGTGCGAAAAAGATATTATTAAAGGCAAATATTCGCTTTAGCAACCGGTATATAATTCTCTAGTTTTTTCTATTTTTTTTAAGATTTTTGATAATATTTTGCTTGTTATTTTGGCGATGTATATTATTTACTGTCAAACGAAAAGGCGTAGAAACTCAGTCAATAATATACAAATGTGGGGTTTTTTCAATATAAAGTCTAGGATTCTCTTCAGCGGGCGGGGAATGAACTTTTTTGATAATTTTCATAATATATAGGCTATCTAGCAAAAATGTTTAAAAATTTCAACCGGCTGCTAGTTATCATTATATTGCTCTTTAAAATATCCTGTGAAATTGTGTTTTAAACTGAAATTCGACAGCGAGAATGACAATTTTCAACTTGGCAATCATAATTTTCATATTGTGCCATGAAAAAAGGATATGATACATTTTTATTTGAATTATGTTTGTCAACACAGGACCAAACGTCAAAATTGATGAATAAATTGATGCTGGAACTGACGAAAAGAAAATAAATGTGATGCTCCAGCCGCTCCTTGTCGAGGAAGACAACTGCAGGAAAAACGAAAATGACGACATGGGATACGATAAACCTGATGACGACTCTCCGTTGCCACACGTGTCAAATTCACATTCCATTGAAGGATACGACCGACAGCAGTAAAGACGGCAGCATTTATATGCGGCGAAAAAAATAAATTGTAGTTATATTAAAATATTAAAAAAATGTTATTGTGTTTTTTTTGGTCTTGTTATTCCAGCGGAAACGTGTGGGATGCCTTTTTATCATTTGTAATGGCTTTCTATATTTTAATTAGAAGTTACCGAATTTATGTTTTTTTTTTAATGTCAGATGCTAAAAAAATATTTTTCGGAAGTTGAGAAATCGGGAAGTTAATATCAACCGGCAGTTGTCAACTTCCCGAAATCAAAAGTTGGCTACTTAAATTTGACTGAAGAAAATGAATTCGGGAAGTTGAAAATTAAATCCTCAAGTTTAAAGTCAACTTCGTAAGTAAAACCCCAATTTTGTATCAGTAAAATCACTGATGTTGTATTACAACTTTTAATCAAATCACTGATTTTGTACTTACTAGCCCTCATAGACCCCTCCCTTAGATCCAACACTGTTAACATCTCTTAAATGGGTTAAAAATATTGAAATAAGAGCAACCTCCACTACATGCCTGTGTGAACTTCAGTTATAATAAAAAAAAACTATATCCTTCAACAAGGATTTTAAATATTTTAATGCAAAATGGAAACTAATCAGATTTAAAAAATATGTCCTTCGAGGCGGATTAAATGTTTTATTGGTCAAAATAAAAGCTTTTCAAAATAGAATGATGCTAATAACTGGATTGATATTATAAAGTACAACATAGAAACTTTTTGGGTATAAGATGATCATGTTATCCCAATCCATCGTTACGGGGAAATGGCTATTCATTTAAAGAGGTTCTCTATATAAAATTTGTGTAGAATAATGTTTCCTAACTCTGTGGTGATTGGTGAAGATTGTATATATTCTATACTCGTTTAGAATATTTATAGAGTACATCCGTGTAATTTAGTATTATTAAATTCCGTGAGATGGCGCTAGTGAATTTATAAAACAGAGTTGCCATTGTTTTAAGGTAAACATTGAAGATTGCTTTAAACAACAAAAAAAAACAATTTACTGTAACACCATTTATCAACAGTATCATTTAAATTTTTTTTTTTAATTTTTATTATTCTAATATATTTAGGTAGTATATTTTGAATATAAAATAATTATAAGGATGACATTTTTTTATGTATTATTCTTTTGGAGAAGGTGACTGGCAGGCTCGCTCGTGTGCACTTTATAGGCTCGTGACTAAGAGAAAGTCACACTCACACACGATCCCAAAAACCCGTCATACAGCCCACCCCTACCCACTTACTCTAACCATATACAACATAGTAATTAGTATATATTATGATATATAAATAAAACTACATTATATTGCCACACCACCCAGACACCCTTATTTGATTTACACGTGCGCAGTTATCTTTAAGCGTAGAGGGATATTTAAAGGTGGCTTGATTTTCAACGCCGGGCTCTCCCATTAGCATAAAACCTGCCTTCACCTCAATTATAAACCTTCGAGACTTTGGGTTCTATTCTATAATATTCTATACAGATATCAGCTTGTATAAATTACACCATAGTCACAATGAAGGGGTTGGGGGTGCACGCATGAGCATACGAAACGCACACACACACACGTAAATCCAGATATATACTTTATTATGTAATATGTAAAGCGGCCGACCTTTATTGATAGATAATTTGCTGTAAACGCCGGCCGCGCCGCGCCGGCCTCGCCGCACAAGAATATATTATATATTCTCACCCTTAACTTAACACAACAACAATAATAACATATAATTTTAATTATACACATTCGAGACGTGAAATGTGAGTGTGTGTGTGTGTGCGTGTGATATAATCAAAGTTTACGCACTTTGACTTGTGCGGCACGCGTGTACGCTTGCGCACCCCTTTTGAAAGGTGATTTTGACTTTATTATAATATCGGCCGGGGCTGCGCGGGTTGCCTGATTCATTTACATATTATTTGTTGGCTTTTTTACAAATTTTAAGTTTTGATTGTTTCGGTGTCTATATCGTAGGGATGGATATTAGAAAGTATATTTTTCAATGATATTTTCAATGATTTTTAAGGTAATGTGAAATATTAGGAAATATTCAAAAAAATGGAATACCTCATTTTCTTTCAAGTCGGTAGGTAAATTTCGTAGGGTAGGATATTTTAAAAAACTGTTTATGGTTTTTAGTACAAGAATAAAATGTAAATAAGATAAAAATTAAGAGTACGATAACTTTTTTAATATAGTCTAGAATAATAATCCAACCGATATTTTCTAGTACGAATAAAAAAGATTTGGAATTTCGTATCAATGATTTAATGATTACAAATTAGTTGTTGTTTTTAATGATTCTAGAAAACATATTTTTTTAGCTCTTTTTAAAAAGTAAAAAGTATTTAAAAAAAATGAAACAAAATCTAAAAAACGAATTTTATTTTCTATTAAAAACATGATATTTACAAAATACTACAATTTTCATTTTTAGGCTGTTTTATATAAAACAGTTATTATTTTTTATTAAATATAAAATTGTTTGTTTATTTCTAAAATATTATTAGAAAAGGAATCCTTTTTTAGTATATTTTAAAAACCGATTTATCAATATGAAAACGTTTTTAGTAAATTGGTATTACAATCGGTAAATATATAAATGCATGTTAAAAATGTTTGTTTTATAGATTTTCTTGACGATGGGTATCCTCACTACGCTGGGATGAATTAAGAAGATACCCCACAAATTTAACCGAAGAGAAATTATGCGGAAGTTCCATAGGACCCAATTTAAAGGGCTCTTTGAAGTTTGCTGGTTTTAGCTTGTGTTTTTTGTTTTGTTTTCGTTTTTTGTTATGTTGATTTTGTTGTGTTTTTTTTGCCATTTTCACACCACTTTGAGTTTTTAACGTAATTTCAACAAAAACATACTACTTTAGAAGTTTTTTACATAAAAAATTTGAAGACCTCTAATATGCACGGTTAATTTTTTTTATAAAAACCTAATCAATAATTACAAATATTTTAATCAGTTGCTAATTTTATAGAGTACAAGTACAGTCAATAAAACACTGCTTTAGTAAAAAGTCCATTCTCACACGTCATAGTTAGTAACCTATTGGTTGACTTGAATAACCCTCTGCCATAACGACGTTGATAAAATAGCCCATTTAAAATATTTATGGAATTAGTTCTTATTTCGTTTGAATTGTTTCATATTTCAAGACATGATAACACCCCCTTACTATAACCTAGTGATCATGAAACGTTTTCGTTCAAATAATTTCCAATATGACTAAGAATACAACGAAACTCACCTGAACTGGCTAGCCTACTGCTGGTTGGACCAAACATTTGATATGGATCTGAAAAAAGAAGAAAAATTATTACATACATGGAATAGCTTGAAGATCAAAACTGATCGATTTACTAAATATTTAAAAAATATTGTGGTTATTAAAAAAACCTAGTGCCGATTTATTTCCAATCACAAGTTGAAGCAAAACGGTTGATTAAGATCAACCTCCATTTGAGACCAATTTGCCACGTTAAACAGCAAGTTGATCATTCTTTTCTTTACTACATAAGTTCAGAATTCCGACTTTTCCATTAGTTGCTAGTCTAGCTATTAATAATCTCTCAAGAATATCCCGGGATTGTGTATTTGATACATACTGACACTTTAAATCTGGTCTATCATAATTTTAAAGGTGCCAAAAAAATTCTATAAAAAATATTATATAAGATTTTATGTGTTTAACAACACATGAAAATGGAAGAAAGAAGAAAATGTGTTGCTGAAGCTGGCTAAAAGAAGAAAGGAGGTAATGCTGGAAACGTAAAAAAATAATGAAGATAACAAACCGTGAAATGAAGATCATCATCGATAACAAAAAACTAAAGCAACAAAAAATTGCGATAAATAAATGGAGCAGGTAACAGTCGACTTCAATCAGTCGGTGTCCACTCCGTATTATTCTTATCTTTTGTGGTTGTTCAAGTTGGCGGCAACCACAGTTTGTACGTTTTGGGACGAATGTCCTTGGCGATTGAATGCAACTGTGGGTGCAGTCAATGTCTCAGATTGTTCTCTAAAAACGAGCTTGTTCATCTGTTTTCTTAGATCAAATGTTTTTGGGATAAGCTGGAAAAAACTGTGTGCGATCTTCTCCAGAAACGATAGTAAAATATCAAAAACTTTAACACATTCTTTTTTAGGAGGGCATATCTAAATATTTATGGCTATCCAGTACTCAACTTTATGCATTTTTATTGATTTAAAATCTCTTGGTATTCTATCAATATATTTTTTTCTTCAAATAATACAAAATAGGTCTTAGACTCAACTTTAAACTTATTCTGTACACTGAGAAACGAGATGGTGAGTGTAACCATTTAAATGGTTGTTTTTCAACAAATAATCAAAAATTGTTAGAAGAACAGTTATTATTGGTTATGTTAACAACAAAAATCCTATAATAACCATTTTTGCAGAGTTTGTTGCAAAAAGACCATTTAATGGTAATTCCAGTCTCTCAGTGTACAGCAGACAAATCTAAATTTCGAGTTTTAAGAATACCAATCAATTTAAGAGAAATAGTCTTTCAGCACAATAACAAATTATTTTGTTTAAAATATTAGATTTGAGCCATTTCCAAACTATTTAATTTTTTTCATTTCATGAATAATTTTTATTTTTTTTAT
This sequence comes from Bolitophila cinerea, assembly GCA_010015015.2. Lineage (NCBI taxonomy): Eukaryota > Metazoa > Arthropoda > Insecta > Diptera > Mycetophilidae > Bolitophila > Bolitophila cinerea. The sequence goes on along the minus strand of JAAAKO020081932.1, from coordinate 2,502 downwards.
TTTATATGAACTTTTTACAATATATTAAATATAGAACTATTTCCGAGCTAGATTCGAGTTAGTCGGTTTTTTCGAGCTAGATTTGATTTAATTTCTATTTCTCGTATTTATCACGTAATGACTGTTTTCGAGCTATTTGAATATAAAAAATATAAACAAATAAATCTTCATTTCTCATTTCTATCGGAATTTCGATAGAGAATGTTTTAGAGTTCGGCTTGTATGAGCTCCTGCTATTTTATAACTTGAATATTGTTAAATTCGAGCGTCATTGATGTTTGGAAAGGACCAAAGCCTAGAACCGGTTAGGGTTCTAATATGCAACCCAGGCACATTTGTAAACAAACTAAAATAAAAATATCATGATGAATCTAAAAAAAACCTTCAATCTTATAAATTTGTCGTATGTTTGGAGTATCTAGAAAAACTGCGGTGCTTTGAGCCTGTTGACATTGTTATTGTTATAGATTTAGATAAACACGGATATTTATTTCATAGATATACCAAATGACCTTTTACAGACAATATCCAGTTATCACCCGTCTTGAAGGACCAATAAATATATCATTAATACTATCAGGTGTAATATAACCAATGCCAACCCCTCTGTAGGCACATTCCAACCCTTTGTCGACACATTAAATCCCTGAAAAATAATAAAATACAATTTGCGGTTTTTACTATACACAATACATATTCACTCACACAAACACTCGAAAACTATAATTTTGTATATGTTGGTTGTAGAGTATGTGTAAGTGTAAGTATACACACAAACACACATATATATATATATATATATACATATATATTATGGTTAACGATGATTTTATCAATGGCAATTGTACAATTTACTTATGATATTTAAAAGCAGGACTTTATGCGACCCAGGAGTTGTGTTTCTGGGCATATATTAAGTGTTCGCCCATTGAATAATAATAAAGGGGTCCGTCGGTTGTGTATACCATACAAGCACATACTAAATTTAATGTGTGTGTGTGTATGTGTATGTAAATTCATTGCCAACTTACATACAAAAAATAAACTAGAGAAAAACACAAAACAATCGCTGTTCTTTGTCTATGCAAATTTGGCGAATGCAAATTAGGTAATTAAAGTTTGAATGGCCAACGTTCGGCTATTATATACATTCTATACCCTATATATGCATACTTATGTAGCATGTATAATTATTATTACAGCTGTGACTAATGCTTTTGTCGAATACTGTAATTAATTTTAGTGATATGGTCATTGCACTGAAAATGCATAATAAATATACTAAATTTTTGAATTATTTGTTCTGTCTTAAAGCTTTGACTCAATGAAAGCAACTATTGCAATTGGGGCGAGGAGGTTATCTCCAAAAATGTTCCCCTTAGGCTGATAGCCGTGTCATTAGGCCGAATGTCATTAGGCCGAATGTCATTAGGCCGAATGTCATTAGGCCGAATGTCATCAGTCCGATGGAGCCATTAGGCTGAAATCATATATATTAATAACTTAAAACAAAATTTCATCCCAATCTAACTAGGAATATTCCAAACAGCGTGATTGGAATATTTAGGGAGGAAGTCACATGTATTTATTTAAAAGATATCCTCCTCAACCCTTGAAAACTAAATTTCATCCCATTTACACCAGAATTATGCTAAGAATGTAGGCCTAATGGCTCAATCGACCTAATATTTCATTCAGCCTGATGACATTCGGCCTAATGGATTTCGGCCTAATGTCTTTCGGCCTAAAGGGTTATTTGGTCTAATGGGTCATTCGGCATGATGACATTCGGCCAGATTACATTTAAAGCTAGGTCTTTAATTAATCTAATTTACATTTTATGCCATTAAAATACACGAAATTAGCCTTTCAACGATAACTCATCGACATTAGGTTTCGAGTAACACATATTTTTTTAAGATTTTGTATATTTACTATCTTGAGATTAGCTTTTCTGACATAATTTAGCTGGAACTGCAAAGGCAAAAATAACTCGCTATAAATTTCCCATCTAGCAATTATTATTGGTAACTAAAACATTTTTTTATTGAAAAGATATAATATATAGATTTTTAGATAGGAAAATAAAAAAGGAAATCGTATATTATTCTGTAATCATATATATATTCAAAAAAACGTTCATAATCCATCGATCGAAACATAACAGCATAACAGCAGAGAGCAGAAACACCGAATACTATACATTCGATCAGTATGCTCATAATAGACTTCAAATTAGTTGCTCTTCCACATAAGCGCTTATCAACAATGGAGCTCGAAAAAATGTATAGAATCATTTCAGCGAGCTAGCGCACACACACACACACATCAGCATATATAGTATAGCAGCAGATTCATGGCCACGGCGGGGAAGGGGTTTTTTAGGTAGAGGGTGGTTTCTATTACTACGTATAAATGATACAAAATCACATTTATGCTGAAAACAAGGAAAGGGAAATCAACGCGCTTTTTAGTATGTGACACAATTGAGAAAACTTCATT
>JAAAKO020081821.1:0-22920 GCA_010015015.2 Bolitophila cinerea | reverse complement strand
GTATCGACCGCGTTCCGATTGCGTTAGCGGATCGCTTCATAACAATCGGTCGTTGCGTTTAGATTGTTGTTCCGACCAACGACAAACTTCGACCGAGTTAGCAGATCGCGCAAGTTGAAAGCCAACTAACATTTCATGCGAGCAGCAAAATCGACTCATGTACAAGTTATGCTACAGCGCCACCTATCGGGAAATTTATTCTAACTGGATGTCTATGTGTTGTAAGGATATTATAATTTGTAGTTCGTCTTATAGTAGTTTTAGAAATCTTTCTTTGCTTCAACAAAAAAATCTCGATAGATTTAAATCCAAAATCTCGACTAAAAATCTCACATATCTCCAAAATTTTTTGTTAAATAATTAAAAATTGGGTGGAATTTTTCCTTCTATATTCAGGTCTTTGCATACTCTTCAGTATGAATTTATTCAAATATGTATCCAAATCTGAATGCAGTGCCTTTCCTTGCGCTAATATAGCTTACAGCGTTTGCCGCGATCTGATGCGCGCGATCTGTTCCGGCTTATCCATGCCGAATCACAGTTTTCACTCTTCCCCTCCTTTCCGAATGCCGCTTGAGCATGCGTCGCGTTGCATCCGCGCCGCGCATGCGCAATGCGTGTATATATATATATAGTTGTATACAACGAAAAATCGCGCATCGATATAAATCTCTCCACCGACACCGCATCATAATGTTTATCATTCAAAGTAATCTTCGCGATCATAAGCGCGCATGCGCGCGCGTGCGCAATAACATAAATATACATAAAATATGTTGTATGTATATTGTATATACTTGTACATGTTATGCGTTTGCGTGCGCATGCGTGGTTTTCGCTCGGGGTAATTCACACACTCACACACGCTCGAGTTTGCGAATAAAACAAAGAACAAGCTTACACACACACACACACACACACACACACACACATGCCTTGGCAATGTTCACACAATATATTGTTTATATTTTTGTAAGTTTTTCAAAATCGGTTCCGTCGAGTGTACAAATAAAATCGACGGTTAAAAAACACAAACACAGAGAGAGAGAGAGGTCAAAAGGTGAGCTCTGTGCGATTGTGTATATAGTATATGAGTTTTTAATTTATATATAAATGAATTTATGTGTGCCTGTGTGTGTGTATGTGTGTGTGGGGGTAAACACTGGCACATTTTGTTTTTATTAAATGGTGTAGGCTTTTTGGCGCATTAAATTTACGGGTGAATTAAAATTAATGATTTGATATGCTTTTATGACCTGCATTTTGTACAAGAACGCGCGTAGTCATTAAATTATTAGCAGCAGAGTGTTTATTAATCTTGTAGATGATGGTATATATACAATTATACACCTATATGTATTGATATCTGTGTGTACAGTGAAAAGAAGAAGTATTTATGCATTTAATGATAAGTCTGGGTGCTCGGACTGCGACGGTTTGACATGTTTACGGCAGGCGAACGGCCGCCTTGCTGCGCCCGACGCGCCGCACTGTGGCGAAAAATGTTGTTTTTTTGTAAAATTGACATCGAATAAATAAAAAAATATATTTGTTTGTTAACTGTTCAGAACATATTCACATTTTATAAAACTAAAAAAATAAAAAAAGATTATGTTAATATTATTTAATCTAAAGTTTAAAAATATTTCAATTAATTTTTAACTTTGGATTGAATCATTTGATATTAGAAACAGTTGCAATGTTAATTATTTGTCAAATTAAAACTTGATTAACTTTGTCAGTTTTCAAATATAGCCAACAAATTATATTTAAAAATTTAAAAAAATATATATTAAACATTTTATTTTAAATTATATTTTTGTTTAGTATCAGGTAACGTCTCTAAAATTTTCATAATTTTTAAATTCAGTACTTTTCTGTTTTACGAATACTAACCAAAAATACGCCATTTTTCCCCACTGTGTGCGCCGCCTAACAGTCAGATCGCGATCGCGAGTGCACGCGGACGCAGAGTGCAATAAACAACGATGTATAATTCGCACGGTGCGAGGTCTGAGTGTCACCTCCTTTTCTCTATATACTATATATATATATATGTTATGATATATGTTATATAAATTTGAAGCTCCATTCTTGATCGGATGTGTTGGGCATTGTAGGTCCACGTACAGACACTTGCGATCGGGATGATTTGCTATGGCTTAAGATGAAATTATTGTGGTGTGGTGCATGAAGGTCATCCTAGGTTGACCCTACATATAAATTATATAGATTTTTTCATATTTTTTAGGGGTTTACACTATAATTCAAATTATTATGCCCATGGAAAATGAATCCGTTTGGATGTTCAGTAATAAATTATCACTTCAGTGTCGTATAATTTACCCGAAACATAGGTGCACGTAATATTTTGTCAATAAAGCTCTACGTTGTCGTCGTGCGGGGGCTTAAGTAAGTACTAGAGACACTTGTCGTAAGGCAAGATGTCAAGGACAGAATCGAAAACTAAAAGAGTTTCAAAATAATGGTAGAAATGTCAGAAAGGGCAGTTAAATCTCGGGTGTGGATGTGCAATCAAAACGGAGGATGTGCATACAGCCGGCCGGCACGGTATGGACTGGATCTTCTCTGCGTGTCACCAGTGGCCATTCAGATAGCAGGGTGGTAGCAGACTCAGGCCCTGCTTTCGGTGCTATTACAGACAACAACAATCTAAACAATGGCACAAAATCGCTTGCAGATTCGGGCCGTCAACGACCGAGCAAAGGAGGCCGCAGAGCCCTTGCTAAATACCATGCAGCTCTGAAAATAACGGAGCGCCTGGGCATAACTCATCTCCCTCACTGAACCCACAGGAGACCAAGGATCTGGAGTGGGCAAGTGAGACTATTAAAACAAGTAGAGCCACGGTGGAGAGGAAGGAACGGCTCAAAAGAAAAACCCCGCCAACGTTCCTCTGAAGAGGAGAACCTCGGCGCCAAACGAAGGAAGGACCAAGGCAACGTATGCGGCTCCAGAGATAACCCAAAACCTGGCCCCTCAAATCCTGTGCAAAAGGGCATGACCATGAAGTACGCGCTGGTTGAAAGCGCGCTGCTAGGTGCCCTCGTCGATGCCATCTCTTCATATGGCAAACTATCAGAGAATGGGAGCTTGTGGAGATGAAGATCATCCAATCCATAGTGAAAGCGACTGTGCAGAGCAAAAAGCTTATAGAATTCGACAACGCGGGTGGCTAGATGAGTGTAAGGATAGTTCCGAATCATTCACATAGAGACCGATATTGAGAGCGACTGCGATAACGGTCTCGACGAGGAGCTGAACAGTTTAGTTGTGGATATGAAGGAGACCTGAGGAACGTCATCCAATGGCAGGACTCAAAATCCGGAAGATTAACTTGCACCACGGTAGTGCGGCCTCACCCTCACTACTAATGACGTTAGAGGAGGACAAGGTGGACATTGCACTCATTCAAAAACCTTGGATCTCGAGAGGAGGGAGAATTAAGGGTCTTGGTATTATCGTATACAATTAGTACGAAGAAACGTAGACCATCGTTTTAAATGCCTTCAAGGACACAAAACCAGAGATTGCACACAAAATGGGTGTATAATGTGCGTTAAACACCACAACAGCATGTTGCATATCGAGAATTTTACAAATAATAATGCGCACATAATTACTTCAACTTAAAATCATGATGCACCAGCACAAATATATTCTTCTTCAACTCCAGTGCCATGTTCTTCTTCGTCAAATCCATTTTTCAGAAATCATTCAATACTCAAATCCATAATTATGATATCCAGAATTTTGAAATCTAGAATTTTGTAAAAGCAAAATTTAAAAAAGACTGATTTTTTTAAAAGCAGATCGTAGCGATTCTCAATTCAATATTTTTATAATTGAAATATATAAGTAAATATATATTTTATTTTTTTTAATGTTAAAACCTGTAGAATCAGTTAGGATGACAACAAGATTTCAAGTAGAGTAATAATAAAAAATATATTTTGTACGAAAACAAACTATTCATTATTTTTGATTATTGTTTTTATATTTTATGCGGCCTGTGATCTATTTTGAGGCCTTAAAATATGCCTTTTCCTTTTCTGATTATTGTTTTTTGTGGGTTTATTATTGAAAAAGTTATATTTTATTAATATGCGATTCTTGTAATAATAAAACCAAACTACGTCAATTCCGCTGTTATTAGAAAAGATTTTATTGCATTTAGGCATTACCATATAGTTTTTTTACTATTACACACAGTAAATCAAATAGATAAATTTCCATAATTGACAAATTCAAATAAGAAGGCTCGTCCACCATTATTATTTTAAGTGTTATGTAGATTACAATCTAACCAACAACCGCGCCCTCTAATTACTGAACTCGTTGTGCATATATATGTTTTTTCCATCACAGTGATTGATACCCCTTCACATAAATCATATGCATATATACAATCAATTGCTCACGTACCCTGGGCTTAGACCTCAGAGTACACCACAAACACACTTACAATCCTGTGATATATGGAATTTATTCACGCGCTCGCGCACTTGCAATTGACGCGTGTTATTCATGAATGGCGTTTACGATTTGTGCATTATATTGAAATGCAATATGCATTTTGTGTGTGTGAGTGCTCGCGTTTTGCGAATTGCACACGAGATTATGCTTGTATATGTCAACGACTCTGTAAGTGTGTGTGTGTGTGTGCGCCCATGCATGTGGGATGTTTTATTGCACATGCGCACAGGCCTTTATGCTTGATCTGACCTCACGTAAATCATTCCTAGGATATTGTGGCGCACACACACACACACGCTTGTCATAAATACAACGCGTCACGTAATCCATTTAAAAATAATTCACAGGAATATAAAGTGTTAGCGTTGTTATTATTATATTATTATTATTTGTTGTTATATTGAGCTGTCGGAGCGTGCGCTCGAAAACATATTTTAATGCACTCTATTTAATTTGAGATATATAACTATCAAATTCGTATAGCACTATACAATATACATGCGTTTTCACTTGCAGAGCTGAGGTTAATTTTGCATTGTATTTATTATGTTCGACTAAGTGAACTGTCACATTTGACGTATGTATAATCTCAATCGTTACGTTCTTTGAAATTAGCTGTAGATAAAAATGTTTTTTATGTTTTTTTTTTGTATAACAACGATTTCGAACGCTACCGTGTCAGCATTGGTGTCAGCGGTAAGCAGACCAAACAAAAAAGCATAAGATAAAAGCTTGTGAGATCGTAAATTGAATCGACCGTTTTTCGGCGGAACAGAAAAAACGTAACAATAAAACAACTCTAACCTTAAAGTGACTTTGCGAAAACGTGCTCGCGTAGATCTGCAGTTCGATTAGTACGCGGTCACGCAAAAGCGCACGACATGACACACAAAAAATACGCGTATACGTGATTTTTACTTAACATTTTTACAAACATCATATATAACGTCAAAAACTTGACATAAGTTGCGCGTGCGCGCACATGCATCTCGTGTGCATGCGAATAGCGACAAACGTTTTCGATGCGCGTTATTATCAACAAACGTTTTTCTTTGTGCGACCTGCGCGCGAGCTCCATGCGTTGCAAGTGCAATACAAATCGACTCCGATGGCGCGGTATCCGAACGCAACCTCTGGCGGTTATGGCAATTAATCAAAATCCATCAACTCACTGTGCACGCACACACACATACACACACAATACCGCAAATGCGACTTCCATTATTTACGGTTCGGTCTAAACGCTTGATTTGATTGAAGCATTGAATGATTTGCGCGATGCGCGGAATGCATTTATGCTGATCGCATGCACCGGTGCACGTGCCTTCTGCGCGCTCGTTCCGCGTGGCAAGAGATCGCGTTTGCATTGGCAAGGCACTGCACGACAGGTTGCGGTGGCGGCGGAAGGCTCGAGACGCGCGCACGCCTTACGATAAATGCGTGTATGCGACAAACGCAAATTTCAAGCGGCGCCGGCGGCACATTTCTTATGTTGTCTTCGAAATCAAGTGAATGTCATATGTCAGGATGCGTATTCTATCTATACTTAATACGGTATTTGAAATTGGGAAAGATTTACTCGTATGTATGCAGCTTTACGTTAAATGTCTTAGAAATATCCGGTATAGCTTGGAAGTTGGAAGTCTCAGGTGTATATAACCCAAATTTTGACTCCTTAATTGTTTTGTTGTGCACGGGTGGAGCCCACGATATGGAAGTAGGTACATATAAGATACAATAAAAGTTCCGGAATCACACAGTGATATCAAATTGTGTATGTCTTCGTTGCGAACCATTCATTATGCCCAATTCCATCAACTATTACTCGCCGAAGGTTCATCAAAAGTCAATGGATATATATTGTGATATATATAAAGAGATTGAGAGAGAGGGAGATAAAGACATATTAGAGATAGAGAGATAGACATAGATAGAAACAGTGATAGAGAGAAAGATAAATAGAGAGATAGAGAGATTTATAGAAAGAGAGATATACAGATATAAAAAATATAAAGCCACCTGAAGTTAAAAGACAGCTTTTAAAAATAGTAATATTGCAATTATAATATGCAATTAAACTTAATTAAAGGGCCGTCCATATATTACGTAACGCTAAATAACCATTTTTAAACCCTCTCCCCCCATCGCAACACAACTGTAACAATATTGTGCCCCTTTCCTATAATTACGTAATAAAAAAATTCAAACCATTTCGAAAAATGTAGGTTACTCAAAAATCTTATAAATAAATAAATGTTTCTAAAAATAAGGAGTGATTTTAAAATTATTTGGTCGACATAATTTTTTAATCATAATATGTTTACTATTAATTCCTTCATCGAATACACCGTAAAATCATTAGAAGAGATAAGTGCAAAAGTTCCCATATTTAAAAAACAGTTCAAGCCCTTCCAGACGATGCTAATCGCCTCTCTCACGATGCGCCATTCGCTAGGTGATGTCGGCGTCAAGATGATCCGTCGATGGCAATCGATACTGGGAGGATGTGCGACGAAATCACGGTCTGACTAATTAAGTCTCGTCATTATTAGCACATCGCGGCGTCGACGTCGACGTGCTACCGTCGCGCATGCTTAATTATATTGTTGAGAAAATAAATATATAGAGAGAAAAAAACAAGGGAGACTATATATAGTAAATAGCTCGCCACAAGAGCACGGTCCTGAACGCCACAACCGCACTTCGAGCATAGGTTATCTTGACGAGCAAGGCTCGCGCGACAAAGTGAGTTGCGGGATAATTAAGCACTGCGCGCGCGCAGAAAAGTGCGCATGCAAGAATAATTAATTTAGCCCGCGCGAGTATATCAAAACACACACGATCACACATACAAATACATATTTATCGATACTCTCTGTGTGTGTGTGTGTATATAATTAAATGAAAACTCTCCGTAATTACGCCAGTAAACTTGTATCGAATATGTGTGTTTCTAATCAGATACAGTCAACGTAACATTTATCTCCATAATTTGATCAATCTATCACCGTTTAATTATACCGCTCGCGCAGGCGCGATTTTCATACGTTGATCCCGCGATCGCGAACCGAACCGGGCACCAGGTATAAGTTCTGCCAATAAATCAACGGTGCGGTGCATTAATTGTTTTCGAAGAGCATATAAAGGTATAGGTATTCTGTGACTGACACACTGACTATATATAATGTTTAATATACTGTATAACATAAATTCCTATAAATGCAAACACACACATTTGGAGATAAATAGAGAACCACAATATAAATATAACTATATGAATATACGATATATAAATATCGCGTGTCGACCATTTGTTTGATTATCGGCTGGCTATCGAAACGCGCGCGAGCTCGTATAGGATTTTTAATTTTTTGAACAAATAAACATAAATTATCTGAGTTAATGCGATGCACACGTTGGACCCCGTCGCAACGGAGAGCGGCGCGGCGCGCTTTCAGATATAATTTAATTTTTATCTCAAAGGGTACATCTGCGCGCCTGTTACCTGTCGCCCGGAGCTGATATCAAATAATTAAGCAAATGCAGTCGTCGTCGTTGGTCGTCCGCGTTGTCCGCGTCGTGATTTATGGGCGTGCGGTGAGAGTGAGGCAAAGCGCGAATCGCGGATCAAATAAAATCGATGAAGCCAGTGTCGTATTGAGGGATATTTTTGAGAATTTCATGGCTTAAAAATGAAGAAGCAAAAATGTGTAAATTTTTAAAAATCTATATAAAGCAATAGCGTAACCGATGTTTTTTCTAAGGTTTTCAGATTACATTCGGATAGATCTAGATCTAGGATCTAGTTTAAAGATAAACAAATAAAGGTTAACAACCAAAATGGCCTTCGATAAAATAGACATAGATCAATGTTTTTTTGGGGATCTAAAGATGTGGTGTGGAGATCTGCCAACAAAACTTAAAATTCACCAAAATTAAAAGATTCTATTTATTTAAACCTATAAATGTAGAATTTTTAAATGTTTTTTTTTGCATTCAACATCAATATATTTTCCTATATAGTATTATTTTACTGTACCCAAAAAATGTGATCATACTGAAAACAAAAAAGAACTTTCCTAAAGTTGGTTAAGTGTTACCATTATGTTTACTTGTGTCTAAAGGTTGAGAGACCGAAATTCGGGCGACTTTTTTGTGGATTTTTTCAAATCAAATTATTTTTGGCCATCCTTATGCAGATCCTATTCATTTTTTATTTTTTTATTACTTAACAGGGTATTTTTCGCCCGGAAACTGCGGACCTGAGATCAAATCTCCTGTCCCCGGGCCGTGCTAGAAAAGCTCAGGGCCGAGTAACGATCCGGAAACCTGATTCGGGCCCTATTACAATTTCCGAGGCCCCTAGTTTTGACACTTTTCTAATGTATTTTTTGCGTTCTTGCGCTGATTACGAATATTACAATAAAATAAAAATTAGCGCAAAAGTCTCCTTAAAAAGCAAAAGGGACAATAAATTAAAAATCGACCGTTTTTAAAAGATTTTTTAGGGAGACATGTGTTTAAATAGAAAGTTGCCACGAAAATCAAAACCATTGATAAAATCACAACCTTTTTTATAATCGATTAACTAAGCTCCTACTTTTATCCATTTCCTAGTAAAAAATATTTTTTTTTAGCAAAATCGATCACCCTTTACGGAGACCTTTGTACAAATTTTCATTATTATATTCGTAATCAGCGCAAAAAACTATATTAAAAAATAGGTTCAAAGTTAGCGGCCTCGGAAATCGTAATATGCCCCTGATTCGTACTCAGGGCATCATTTCCTTCAATATTGTGTATAATTTTATTTTACCTCACTGCCCCGAATTTTTCGAAATAAATAATGTCCTGTTAAAAGACTAGTATAAATACAAAAATATTATTTTCCATGTAATAAAAAGGAGTACAGAATATTTTTTGGAATATCAGCCGTTAAACACTCCCAAAAAAACAATTAAAATAGGCTCTTTAATCCAAAAATCCCTTTCTCCTTTTTCAGTTTTTTTTTTTAAATTTGTATTAAGGATAACCTTCTCCATATCCCTAAAAAAACTAAATTTTTGCCTTGCCCACTAAAGTTTAATTACGCCCAAATATTTGTTTTATCCAATTAAATTTACAGTCTATTTTTGGTTATTGCTCCGGGCGGTAAATTTTTAAAACTTGGTAACCCTACTTATTTGATTTTATTTAATCCCCAGAAAATGAAAATTTGCTAAAATTTAGCCATATCCGCGTATCTCTGGATCGGGAAATGGGAATTTATTGATTTATGGGCTATTAGAATTGATTTATGTATATTTGAAATGAGAGTAACCTTTGAATTATTGCGTCATATTAACCTGAAAACTCGGATCGTAATAAAATAATATTTATACCAACTTAGCTGTTCCATTTTTCTTAACTTTTTTCCTTAATTGGCCTAATGTTGGCTAATCTTCAGAATGGCGTTATTTTGTCCAGTTTAAACACATTCTCATCAACTTAGATGACCTAATTTGTCGTGACTAAAACGTCGTGGCCTAAAACGTTGTAGTTCAAAAACTATTTTATACAAAAACGTCGTGGCCTATAACGTATTGGTCTAAACCGTCGTTACTAAGTAAATAACGTCATCGCCTAATACAACGTGGTCTAAATTGTCGTGGTTTAAAACATCGTTTCCTAAAATGCGGTAGCCTAAATCCACGGCGTTTTAGACCTGAAGTTTAAGGCCACGATGTTTTAGTCACGACGATTTAGATAACGGCACTGAAATTATAGACAAATACGTTTTTGTCACGACGATTTAGTATAGAACCCCTTAGATAGGAGCCCTCAATAATTATAATATCTTCTGTTATTATATTATTGTTTTGTAACTTTTTCAATATGAACTTCTTCGCCTTAAATTGGTTATTTTATCAGAGCTCTAGGAATGGCGCCTTTTTGCTCTATTAAAAATTACTTTTAGGCACACACCCTCTACCTTAAAAGTAGTTAGAATAAATATACCCTTTGGTATGAAATAGATTTAGATATTACTACTATAAAAATCTGCCTATTTACCTCAAATCCCGCACTGCCCATAAAAACTAACTCACAAATCTAAGATTCAAATATATTCAAAGTGCGGAAGCTTTGCGCGCGCTACTGAAGTAAAACTATATATATACAGTTGTTGTGGTGAGCGCAGTGCGCGCAAGCGCGCGTCTGTCCGGCGCACACAATCGAAAGAGAAATAGGAAAAATGCACTTTCTGTTTATCGATTCATACGGAGATCTTAGATAAAAATCCGTATTAAATGTGTTTATCTCTATACCAAGAGTATTTATAGTTAAATAGTACCGCGCGCATGAGAAACACTTGAATTATGCGCATACATATGTGTTTGTGTGTGTGTTGTGTGTGTGTGAATATGCACATAAAATACATTATGTAATTATTTTCGCCATCAAGGAATATTTTAATACACACGTAAAACGGATAATATGCGCTCGCGCTTGCATTGTAGACACGTAACATCAACAAGCTGTTTATGTTTAAGGTGGAGGTATATTTACGCTCAAATGCGCGTGCGCCTACCGTTCATCGGTGTAAAATCACTCAAACGCACGAATGCGCACGCGCGATTAGATGTAATTAGAAATTATATATATATATACTTGTATATAGTGCAAAAGATGACGGTGTATGAAATACACAAGCAAGGTTGTCATAATTTAATTTGAGCCGGATTTAAATTAAATTCGCGCTGTGGAGCTTAGCGGTAGCGAGGCTGCGTTGCAATTCCGATGCGAGGAGATGTGTAGCTAGGCAAGGAAAGGCGGTCTAGCGCTGACACAAACGCAGCTATGCGATGACTTTTGGACATTAAAATGTGGTGTGTTAGAAGAAATAAGGAAGCGTTATGAATCTTGAATTTATGTTATAACAGTAATAAAATTATAATCCGAATATGTCAAATGAGGCAAAAGATTCGACTGCTATTTGTTTTTTTTTTTAAATTTATCATATGAGAGAGCTTAAAAATAATTAATTATAATGTTTTTGGTTTATAATTTATAAGGTCGAACATTATATTTCTATATATTTCCTTCCAATATAGATAATAAAAAAATGTGGAAAAAAACAGTGTTAGAATAGTTTAAGAGGTCGTTGCGCCTTGCTCATCGTTGCTCAACGCGTTGAACACAATTTATGAGTTGCTGACATGCATATTCACGTGTTGCTCGTTGGACACGATTGAACACAATATCTTTGATTTTCTGTTTGCGTCAATTTCGTTGCGTCCGTGCTTCAGTTGAGTGCTGAGTTGACTTCTGTTGTGTACAATTTAGGAACCAAGAATAGCTAAATAAATCATTAAATTATATCATTTTAATAGACTTTTTTCTATTATTTTTATAATTTAATAAGACTACTTTAATTAATTTAATTCACTAATGAAAATGGTACAAAATCGTGCTTATATAATATTCTGCCTAAAAATTATAGACGAGAGACGAAATAATCAATACATAGACATGTACTGTTTAGAGACAGTGACGTAAAAAAGTATACCCAATATTGAAGGAAATAACCCCTAAGTACGAATCAGGCTTCAGATTGCGTCAGTCGGTCTCCTTTGAGGGAGAGGGAATCAATCATTTGATATGTATAGTACTACAATCATGTATTTTATGATTCAATTGATAAAATATAATTTAAAACAAAATATATATTATTATATTTAAAAAAAAATATTAAATGAAAACAAAAATTATGTAAAATTATATTATTTATTTAAAAAAAAGAGAATATATATAACTTTTTTATTTTGGGAACACTGAACTTGTATATAAATCTTTAAAATTATTTCATCTGTTGTCCAACTCGTTCAACGAGTTGCTTAACGCATCAGATGTAAGTGCCCAGCAACGCAGTCGTTAACGCGACTCTCAATCGTGTTTAATTCTACGTTGGGATCACTTGAGCAACCGCATTTTGTGTCAACTTGCTCAACTAGGTGTAAGAGCTTAGAGCCGGTTGAGCAACTCGATCAACTAGGTGCCAAATTGAGCAACTTTCTCAACTACGTTTAAGAAGCAAGCAAGGAGTTTTTCAACGATTTTAAAATATCGTGTTGCTCAACATGCGCGACGCATGGATTTATTTCTCTAGTGTAACATGTACGATTTGTTGGACAACTTCAGCAACAGTTGGACATGCCAAAATTGGACACTTGTTCAACTGGTGCAAGACCGGCATAACGGTTGAAGGATTAAAGGAGTAATTTCTCAGTGTATCAGATATAGCTGAATTGGAAGAGGATTTTTGGAACCAACTTAACTATGATACATAAACACGCTCTTAAGAATCTTACTGGAGCCAATTTGTTTGCTAGACTTGATCAGTATGTATATTTTAAATAAAATATGGTAAACGAGGTCTTTATTTATTCGGAATTACGTTTTTGAACTTGATTTTTATTGCATTATAGCATTAGCCTTTTCACGATAACAAATCGACCATAAGAAAATATTGATGTCATTTGGTTTTCAAAGAATATTTTTTTATTTATTTTTTTAAATATAGCTATTCTGACATAATTTGGCCGAAATTGAAATTGTGATCAATTCGCTGGTTATGTTTTCCTTTAAATTTTTTTTAGGAAAGTAATGAAATGTTTTTTTCAATATCCCCTTAAGCCGTAACGGGTTTAAAATTAAATTATGATAACTGTAAAAATCTCTTATTTTTCACCATACATTTTATGGATTGAGCTTATAATCCATTCCATTATCTGGTAAATAATATTCTAGTTTACACTTTTAAAGGTTTTTTGTTACTATGGATCTTATGAAACGAAAAAAATAGTTTGCTAACACGTGATTAAATTACATTGGTATTATAAACGAGGCTCGTCACAATTTCTAGCGACACAATTTCTAGATTATTTCATACATTAAATGAAATTTAATTTCAGAAATTCTGTTGCACCATAGTTTCCTGTTTGTGTTTTTCCGGAGTTGTGTCGCGATTTTGATTTCTGATTCTGATTTCTGATTCTGATTTCTGATACTGATTTCTGATTCTGATTTCTAAATCTGATTTCTGATTCTGATTCGGATTCTGATTTCTGATTTCTGATTTCTGATTTCTGATTTCTGATTCTGATTTCTGATTCTGATTCTGATTCTGATTTCTGATTCTGATTTCTGATTTCTGATTCTGATTTCTGATTCTGATTTCTGATTCTGATTTCTGATTCTGATTCTGATTTCTGATTCTAATTTATAATTATGATTTCTAAATTTAAATTGAAATGGAAGCAAATAAAAATGCTCTGGCGCCAGAAATTGTGTCGCTAGAAATTGTGACACTGCGCCATTAAAAACTTTATTTTGCAACTTTTTATTACGGTTTGATGTTGCTTAGCCTCTTTGGAGTGAATATTATTCGATCTTAATTTTGCTAGACCATTAAAAACAAAGCCCAACATAATTTATAAGATCTATACAATATACTGTATTTTTGCTCTCCTCTGAAGTCCTTACCGCAAGCAGTTATTTTCATATCGATCGAATCACTGACATATAACTCCGAGACCGAGCATGCAAACAAGTTAAATATTTGCACACTACAGAAAACATGTCCATTAAGTGCGTCTTAGACGGAGTCTGCTGTAAGTGCACTATAAATGCACTGCCGCACTATAGTGCAGTGTGCACGCAGGTAAGGTACGTAATTCAAATACTACATATAATATTCATTCATACAGCGTGTGTTTTATAGTGCACGCGATAGTGGGTGTTGATGCAGAATTAAATGGATGTAATCGCTAAATAATAACAGTGCAACGCTTGGTGCAGCGCGTGGTGCGGCGCTGAGTCGGCTTAGAAATATATATATGCAATGTATGCATGCACGAGCAAGTGCAATGCGATGCAATGCAACGCGAATGGGCGCGATTAAACATTCATAATGGCTGAGATTAAGAATATTGCACTAAATTACCGTTTATTATGAATTTAATTTCTATCAATTTTATTATGTCCTATGTTTGTGGTGAATTGCTCGCAAGCAAGCGCATGTGCATTTTTAAGTGAATCTCTGTGTGCGTGTGTGAGATAGAGAGAGAGTATATATGAGAACGAGCATTTAAATCGTGTATCAAGTATACATTATATTTATATTCATACATATAATAGGATAATAAGTCGCGGTCCGCGTTTGTAGTTTGATAAAATCGTACGATTACTCTGGCGCACTGCACTGGCTTGCTTATCTGATTACTATAATTTTGAGCGGGCCCCGTTTATTTGATCTGGCGATAATGATTTCTTGTACATTGTATACAATCTGTTGTAAAACATACGAAAGAGCTCATTTAAATTGCAATAAATATTATATAGATATTTTAATAAGGGTAATTATCATTTTAGTCTGCCGTTTACGTTTGAAATTGATCGTTCGATATCGGACTCCTCATTTCTGATCTAATTGCCTAAAACTTACTTTGCGAAATTTACAATTTTCAAATTGCTAAAATTGATGTTTTGATAGTTTCTCCTTAAAGGATCTAATATATAAGAGTCTGATATTTTAATAATTTAATTTTTTAATTGTATTATTTAATTTTCAATATTTGTTTAATGGTGCTTGCATTTTACTTACAATCGGCATTCGTTTGGAAATAATATTTTATTCCAATAATTTTATTAATGTAATATATTTTTTAAATTTTTATTAATAAAAGTTTTTATGATGAAATCATCCTAACTATGTTTGGTATCCAACACAAATTTCTCTCTTTTATTAAGCTACTTTAGCAGTACCATTATTTAATAGCTTGCATAAAAAATATTAAACCTACATTTTTTTTTGATTTTACGTTTTTATATGTTTTATATTGCATTTTTTTAAAATAACGTGTTTGAAGTAATATACACCAAGGACAATTTCCTTTAAATTTGCAATTCAATTGAAATTAAAAAAAGAATTCCATAGTAAATAAAAAAATATAATAAGATTATTTTCTTTATGGCCGTCAAAAACTAAAAATATAATAAAAAAATCTTTTTTTTCGAACTTTTTTTTCATTAATATTTCTTTTTTATATTGTTTTTGAATTAAAAAATTAAAAAGTGATCTTAATATTTTGAAAGATAATCAATACAACAGAATAGGTTGAGCGCGCAACTTACACGATTAAATTTGATCTCTGCACATGATTTATTTAAAACTCTTATAACAGTACCTACAAACTAAACAATTCACTTATGTTATAGCTTATATATTAAAAATCTAATCTATATTTATGTTGGGCAAACAAAACTAAAACACGAACCTGAAACTCGAATTTCGGGACTTCTGGGGTATCGGTGAGTACGTGGGCCAACTTTTCGTTCGCCGTAGTTCTTCCTGGTATCTTCTACTCCCGTACCTAGTGCTAACGCTGAAGTAGAAGAACGTATAGGTCTAGTCACTTTGTTGGGTTTTTCTTCTTATCTATACCTGTTAGCAATTTGATTTGTTGGATCCTCCCTGTTTTGTCGTTCAAAGTGGCGTGTAGATCTTCGTGTCGATATCAGTGCTGCTATCGTGTCGATATCAGTGCTGCTGCTCTGTCCTGTCTCGCTATTTGCTCCACTGTGATCTCAGCTGACGCTTCGATTTAACGGTGAGCTTGTGGTCATCGCTTATTGGCCTGAGCTTTAACGTGCGGCGCTTGGATGCAGCGGATTTAGGTTTGCGTTTTTTTTTGTTTTTTTTTTTTAAAAAAAAACTCCAGTTTAAAATAGCTTATGTAGCTCTGGGCGACACCAGTTAAGCTGTTATAAATTACGTCTACTAAGTATTAAATATAACGCTGGGTTGTAATTTGACTCCGGGTAGCCCAGTCAAGTCCTTTGAGTACTTTGGTAGCCTAAGTCTATTGAGTACTTTGGTAGCAAGTTTCTTCAGCGTTACCAATTTCTTTTATTTTAGCAATTCTAATCAATAAAGTTTAAAGCCATTAAACTATTAGTTTTTCAAAGCTCAACGTGGAAACCGTTGGTGCATTCGACCATCTATCGTCATGTTCCGTCCTAAGTTCGCGTAATATGATGGAATGAATTTTTGACGGCACATGCTATAGCTCCAAATTCTACATCCCAGTTTGAGTGGTTCTCTCCAATGTAACTTCTAATGGCGTTCATTATTACCCGGTTTATCCGTTCGACAGGGTTACATTGTGGTGTGTACGTGGGCGTATAATCCATTGCAACTCCGTAGGAAGACAAAAACGTTTGAAATAGCTTTTATTTGAAACATTGCACGTTATCTGAAATTAAATATTCGCATACTCCGAAAGTGTGGAATACCGTATATTCCAAATACTGAATAACTGCGTTTGAGGCTGCTTTCCTAAGCAGGTGGAAATCTCAAATTTAGAGTTCACGTCCATCACCATAAAAAGATACGAGTTCCAGCTTCTCGTCATAGGCAATCTTCCAACAAAGTCAATGGAGAGCGTTTGCCAGTTTCTCCTAACTGATGACATTTTTCCCATTGGGGGTCTCACGACGTAATTAGAGGACTTATTAGCACAACGATTTTACATAGTATTCGATATCCTTTTTCAGACCTTTCCATGTATACTCCAGACGAATTTTCTCTGTTGTTCTGGAAATCCTTGATGTGGTGATAGCTTGGAATCGTGATTGTCTTCTATTACTTTTCTACTTAATACAATCATCTAAGATTGGATGTAGTTAATAGAGAAGATAGTTGATAGTTGATAATTAAAGATAGTTGTAGAAAGAGATTAAGAGAGAAAGTGACAGAGAAAGTACAGCATCAAACATTAGTAAGTCGTGATTTTTTCTATTCGTATTTTTAAATAAACTGAACAATTTTGTTTCAACATTTATTTTATATGTTTTCGTTAATACAATTTTAAATGATTTGAGCGTTTTACTTTTATAAAAAAAAGTTTTCTTATATTTAAAATAAATAATTTAAAAATAATAAGCTTTGGCGTTGTGCCGCAAGCAATTTTGAGCGCTGGTGTGCTCCCAGAATATGCGGTCGCTGGTGGTGCGAACGAAGACGAAGACGGTGCACACAACAAATGGTTATATATGCTCACAGAATATGTGGTAAAAGGTAAAAGCTATAAACTCTCATCATTATAATACCAAATGTCAAACACTTTTAATTTATATTTTGTTTTTTTTTTATTATTATTATAAAAATGTACATTATCCATGTATATTAAATCTAAATGTATATATATATAAATAAATTAAACGCCTTCGGCTGTTTTAGTCTCGTTATAAAAATCAATATTTTGTACTTATTCTAAAGCCAGCGCTGTTTGGTCTGATAATCAATTGTAAATATGAATAGAAAACTCCCTAAATCTATCTACAATTAAAATACAATAGATAGAAAATAGATATTAGAAAAAAACCCTATAGTTTTGTTGAGATCTATATAAACAAATAAACATTTGCAAGTAGATAATTAGGATTATCTAACTGTATCTTAGCGCTACTCTAAAAGTACTGTGGAAATACAAAAACCTATGTGCTAGAGGAACAACACATTTCGAACGCAAAACCTCATCGCATTCGAAATACACAATTATATTAATCTAGGATCTAAGTAGTAATGTTACACACGAGCTGGATTAAGTCGTTGTCCGTACTTGTGGAGCAGTTCAATGACCACTCCATTCGTCCATCCGAATCCTACTTGATTCTCGTATTCACCTCCGCCGCCACCACCACCAAAGTTGGTTGCAGAATACTAGAAATTAAAATGTTTTACATTAGACAATGTGTCAAGTAAATAAATCGAGTGGATCAATTACCTTTTCATACATGACATTCGTCTTTTCGTAGGCCATGAAGTTCGATTGAACCCATCGCTCTGCCCAGGTGTACGCCAACTCAGTGGCTGCCTCTGTTTGCAGGTTATCCAGTGCAATAATAACCAAGTGCTGCGCAAACAAATATAAATTATATATTAATATAAATTCTTGATAAGATATCGAGTATAAAGATAAATACCTGCATTGGAGGCCACACATTCGGGAAATCCCATTGTTCGCCAGTGTGTACTAAAGAGTTCGGTACTCCTCCCGGATAATTATCAATGCCAATTTTACGGATATAATTCAATACCTTAGCGGTCACATTCGCGCTATCAGCTGTATTAAAGCACATTGCCCACAACGGCGATAGATTCGTGGGTGTAAAGTAGTCACGCCTCTTATTATTGATAATATCATAATCTAACCAGACACCGACGTCATCGTGCCACAAAACAGCCTGCACAGCATCGTATCGTACCTGGGACTCGATTTCGTATTCGGCAGCCTTGGATGCATCACCGATTCGCGTGTAAAACTCGGAAATGACTTTCGTGTTCCAGTACAGAATTGCATTTAGTTCAACCGGAATAATCGAGCGACACCTGGTGTCACCTAGGGTTCCGTTGTTTGTACCATCACGCACAAACCATCTGCTGGTGTAGTCCATGCCACTCTCGGCGCCAGCCTTGAGTTCTGAGAAAAAGTTCAGTTTCTCTTGTTCGGTGAAGTAGGACTGAGCAATATGCATGTCTTCGGCATAGGCTTCCGGACGTGGACCACTCGACGTATCTCCATAATGGGCTAGCTTGTGACCGTTTACCTCCACCATACGGTTATTCATCCAGAAATCGTACTCAAGCTCAAGAATTGGTGCGGCGATACGCATAAACTCTACGTCATTGGTGGCATCAACGTACGATTTAATCATCGGAGCCAACAATGGTGGCTGAGAACGTGCCGAATAGTAGACTCGACCACCGTTTGGCACAAATCCGAAGCGTTCCACAATCGACAGGAAATTCTCTAGCATTCCTCTGGCGGTTTCAAACATTTCCGAGTACAAAAGTCCTCGGATGATCCAGTACGAGTCCCAGTAGTAGAACTCTCGGAAACGTCCACCGGGCACAATCACGGGATTCCTGACTGGAATAATCGAGTACAATTCTGGGTTCTCCTGTTGGAACACAAACAAAATAACAATAAATAAAAATAAATATATTTTTAGCGCAAAGTTTGCACAGTGAATAAAACGTACATGCACATCGTTGGTCATTTTTCTTCCAAGCTCACGCCACATTAGGTTCAAATGTTTACCCCAACGCTGGAAGTGAACGCTTCTGATTTCATCGATGAATTGCGGATTCTCTTTCCAGTCGGATGGCGTGTAATCCTCAAATTCCGATCCAGGTGCATCGAAGTTGTCCTAAGAAGTAAAATAAAAACAATTATTAGTTTACGTTCAAAGTTTAGAGATTTTTTTTGCCAAAACATACCTGAACGAATTGCTGAATTGCCGCTCTAGATGGATTCTCTCCGTTTTCCAGCTTCCAGGCAAGGAAATTTGCCATTGTTATGTTTGGATATTGTTTCAGTTTCATGTCGACAAATGTTTTCGAGTCAATGTTTAGCCTAGCCATTTGTACGGTGTGCAGGAGGTCTCCATAGCAGAAGATTTGACTGGAATTACAAAAAAAAGTTTTTTTTTATTCTTTCCATTCCGCACTTAAAGAAATTTATGACATAATTCAATGAAAAAGTCAGTGAATCTTACCTGTCGCACACTGGATTGGGATAGGTGAGACTGATGTTTTGGGCACTGATGCACACTAGGCATAGTGCTCCCAAGAATAGCGTCAGATGCAATCTCATGTTTACGTTTTTGATTTATTGTTAGTTCCAAGTTATTTCTATAATTTACGGAAAAAAATTAAATTATTAAATGAAGTTGATTTTTTTGTATGTGTCAAGTGCATTTTTGGAGTTTTTGAGGATTATGTCATCATAAGAAATTTGAGTCAATTTCAAAATATGGAATTGATTGATAATATTTTTTGAAACCTTTTAAATTAAAAGGTCTTTTTAAATAATGGTTATTTTTATACTTCTATTTAAATTTAAACTGAAGACTATTTAAAAGAAAAATCTAAATGTTTTTTTAACATTTTTTTAAAATATAATTAAAATACTTGTAATTATAAAACTGCGAATTCCCAATTATTTTCAAAATTATTGATGTTATTCAAAACAAGCTTAAAACAAACATACACAATTTCGTGAGTGTATTACAGTTTATAATTTTTCAAATGCACTTATGTAACGCCACACCCTCAAATATATTTTTTAAATCACACACACATTTTTTAGCTCTAGCCACTTTTATTGTATTTCAGATAATATACCTTTTCCAGTTAATGCTGATTTTATACTAACTGAGCTATTCCGAAAAATTGGTTTATATATTATTTTGCAAATCCATAGATATTAGCAAAACTGAAGTGGAGCGATTGATCTAATCACCGCGGTGTGCGTGTGTCTGTGTATGTGTCTCAGTGTGTGTGTGCAAAATGATTGTTTAACCGAGTTTGCGTAAAAATAAACTTATCATTTAATTCAAGTATTAAATGTGCGTTGTACGGAATTTAAGGTCGGACGGATCGAATTCTAACAATAGCATGCTGACGATTTTTCTTATAAACAAAAAAAGCACGTGAGACAAAAAACATTGCAATTTTTCCAGTGCATTATAATATTATATCTTATCAACTAATTGGTTACTAAATTAGACTTTTCTTGTGAAATATGATAAATAATATATAGCACACGACCACACCTGTGAATTTGAAGACACCAAATTAACATCCATAGGTAAATGTTTTGGCTTTTAGTCAAACACGACGCCTTTTAGAAAACCATAACGATTACAATGTAGTTGGTATTTGGATTCGTTTTTACCGTTATTTTCCATTACAAAACATACTCTTTAATTGAAAGCGCAAACCGAATATATTGCTTTTAATATTTTGCGTTTAATATTTTGCTTTTAACTTCTTTCTCTTACTCACTTTCAGGTATCTTTTATGGTGCAATTTTTAAAATGCTGTTTGTTGGAAAACATTGCTTCAAAAAAAGTTTCATCGAAAAACACTTCTTCGAGAGACCGTTACCTGAATTTTAAGTAGGGATCTTTCTTTAACTATTGGCTTTGCTATATTTTAGTACTTTTTACAAAAATGAAGCTCAGTGACGTCGTCTCCCCATCCCATCATTACAGAGGCCTGTGAGTTTCGTTAGACACTCGGAGAGCTGAGGTGTTTTTTTGATTTTTTTAATTTTATTTTTATAAAAACAAGCAAGAAACACTGGCATTAATTAATTTATTGATTCTTCTACGATGAACATTTTATCATCAATATTTCCATAATTTATTTTTCAATTGTCTTTTGTGGATTCAACTGGAAGGGACCCATAAAGTACAATAAATTAACTGATAGATGCCAACAACACCTAGGTGGCTAGTTGGTGAAATATTTACTTAAACAGAACTCTGAAAAACCTATGGTTTCCATTACTTCAAAATGATTTTATCCCACCAAAATCGCTCCTTCGGATTATGTTTTGGGATCTCCTTTAAATACAATTCTTTTACTTGTTTTTTTTTATACTATTTTTCTTGTTTTTGGCATCAAAAAAATCAATAACTACAAAAAAACAAAGAATCCTTTACCAAGTAATTAAAAAAGAGTAGAAAAGCTCAGGCAATGGCTGAAAATTACAATCCTCATAAATTATTTCAAAAAGGTCAGTTTTAAATCCCTGAAAACATAAAAAAAACTTAGGAGAGGACACTAAGATAAATGTTTGCTAATTGGTGTTATGAATTGATTGTTATTTTTTAATTTTGGTCGTCCTTATCTTTCTCTACGTAAACTGGATCAACAGAATCTCGCCATAAAATGACTTTCCTTGAATATAGAGGTAATATTTTGTCACCAACTTTGTCAGCAACTTTGTCACCAATTTTGTAACCAATTTTGTAATAATATTATAATATATCTAATCATGCATATACAATTTACTTGTAAAGAGAAGTATAAGACGCGACAAGCGAAGACAGGTCAGCGGGCTAGCAGCAGCAGCAGAAGCCGCAGCTAGACTGGGGAGACATGGGCAGCTCTATCGGATAACGAAAGAGCTCTCAAACCGCAAATATAACACGAGACATCCCGCTTAAGATGCCAGCGGTAACCCACTGTATATGGATGGTGAACAGTTCAACAGATGGAGATAGCACTTTGCGAAAGTGCTCAACAGCGAGCTAGTGCATAACACTCATGCGCTAGCTCCTCCACAGAGCTGTTCATTCTTGCCTATATCCATAAGGGCCACTAATCGAACTGAAGTAACTGCTGCAATAGTTAGCCTAGCCTCCGGCAAAGCTGATCCGTTACTTTCAACGGAGATCCTGCTCCCCATGCTGGTTCAAGCATGGAAGGACGAGTCGATTTCAGATTCATGGAAATCTGGAATCATCGTTAAATTGCCCAAGAAATGTGACTTGGGCAATTGTGACAACTGGAGAGGTATTTGTCTGCGG